>PVKA01047612.1:0-14230 GCA_004027165.1 Ctenomys sociabilis
GAGGCAGAGTCTTGCTATTCAGTACAGGCAGGCCCTGAACTCTCCTACACTCCAGGCTACTCTTAAACTTTCTATGATTTTCCTACCTCAACCTCCCAAGTGCTGTGATTACAGTCATATGCCACCGGCCTGCCTGCCAAAAAGAGTCTTTTTATCTTGGTGAATGAAGGAAGATCTATTTCAGGAATAAAGCAAGTTAATCTATAAATTAATTATTGTGTACTGTTATCCCACTAGAGGGAAAGATATGCTCATTAGAATAAATTTCACAAGTACCTGACATTAAGAGAGAGACAGTAGAAGAAGCAAAATTTAGATTCAAGTTGGGCTTAGGAAATTACCGCCTCCTTAGCTGAGTTGTTCGATAATCATAAACTCTTCCAGGGACTCAAATGAAACAAATGTGACCCTGGAGAACACTCACAGTGTGAATTCAATGAAGTTTCCCTATGTTGAAAGTTTCCCAAAATTACCAGAAATACTCATTGCTTTAAAAATATGTATTTTTATTGACATTTTATATACCGTTATTGTTACTCCTTTATTCTAAACAGACAATTCCATAATCAGATATAATGTATAAAGTCTGAGCTCCTACAAATCTTTGGTTAAATGTGGTTATTAGAAGTAAAATGCCCTAGTGTTTGGCTGTTACAAAAGGCCCATAAAACTGTATCTTAACCGTTTACTTTTCAAGTGCTTCACTCCTTCCTTTACTATCCAAGTTCTTTAAAGCAAAGGCTTTCTGTGTGGGGAAAAAGAGAGATTTAGCCCCTTTGTCTTTTACCAGCATATAACAGATTTGGTAAGATTCCTATTAACTTGAAAGAAAAGAGTGGGGTCAGTTTGGACCTCACTGGAGTGTTACATCACTTCTTCTGTTTCACTGTAGGTACCTCTGGCTCTGTCACGACTGTTTTTCCTTATAATTATTATAGAATACAGAATTCCACCTTAATTCCCAAAACATAAATAATACAATGGCCTCATATTTAAACACACTCTGCTGTGAATTTTTAGATAGTATATGAAAGTTACTAAGCAAAATACTATTTAACAATCCCTGTTAGGAATATTTTATTTCAATTAGTGTGATTTTTGTAATAATCACCAAAAACATTTTTATGTTAATACATGTAATCATATAATGAAAATTATACTCATGGAGAAAAAACTGGAAACATACCACAGAAGATTATAGAATAAATAACATTTAACTAGACATTTAAATTCTGTGACTAGTGCTACTAGTAGATAGTGCTATGCAATTAGTTGTGAAGTTAGCATAGTTTATGAAACAAATTTATATTTGGTAGGATATAATCCAAGGTAATTAAGGAAACAATACTGAACAAAATAATAAAAGTTGTTACTCTAGAACAAAGGGAAGTGATATAATAAGTATTCTAATTGATTTTGAAATATCAGAAAAAGTTTTATTCAGGAAAGAATGGGCATTTACAAACTGGATGATCCCTTTACAAGAGAGCCCAAGCCTTCCTTGCAGTTAAGGAAGTAAGAACTTAGCAATACCAATGTCATCTTTCAGCCATGGGTACTGCTAGTAAACTCAAAGTATTTAGTTTAGGTATAATCTCCTTTCACTGGATTAATCAATTTAAAACTAGAACCTCAGTCATAGAACTTGTCACAGACAGAAATTAGCTGGCTTTCAATTGAACAATTGTCTGTGCTACTACAATCCTTGCACTCAGCTTGAAAAGTCTGATCACCTCTACAAATACATTGAAATGCCAAAGAAAATATAGGATACAGCCTAAGAGAATCTGACTTTGATGAGGTCATTATTCCAACTGTGCTTCTATCAAGGCTCCAAGATCTAAGTTCATTTGAAATATATACATAAAAGAAACAAATTTATTTCTTGTTGAGAGTCAGAGGGCTACATGATGTGAAAAATATGTACAAAATATAGATTCTATCATCATTCTCAGGGAAGACATAAATAGGGAATGATTTATGGGATGTTATTTTCACCTATGTTCAAAATTATACTTCAATATACATTGGAAGAAAAGAGTCTAATTTCCAAATGAAACAGTACCCTATAAAATTTCCACAAACTGCTGTCCGAAAAATAAATAAAAAAATAAAGATTGACCAGTGCAAATGTAGAATACAAAGCAAAGGCATGAAAGAATCAGGGATGTTGACACCAGCTACATACCCATTTGTATCACCTGGTGAGCACATGAAAGACTCTAATGCACTTGTGTAGTTAACACTACATTTTCATAAACTTAAAGAGTTGTCAATCACAATTATAGCTGGTCTACTGCAAATAACATTAAACTGGGAAAAATCCTTATAATCCTTGTATCTGCCATGTGGCCACAGGCTTCCAAAACATGGTTGGTTGTACTCCCATAAGTAAGAAAAAAGCAAAAAAAAATTATGTACTAAGGACAATAGTGCAGCTGTGATTGTTTTGACTTTTTTTGTATTTATTATATTTGCCATAGAATAGATATTTGATTATCTCACTAGTTTATAGCATCTTGCTGACCCATTATATTGAAGATATACTGATATATATATATATATATATATATATATATATATATATATATATATATATCAGTAGAAAGATACAAAGAAACAAAAATTCCAGGTATAGAGAATTATTTTTAAGAACTAGCATCTTGGTCAAGTTTATGGGATCATATACAACACCTAGGGAAACTCTCATTAAAATAACTGAGAATTTGTTTCATTTTCTATTCCCGATAGAGGACACTGTTTTCAATGATATCTTTTACATTTTGGGGGCAAAATATCCCATATGTGGTCATTTTCCTCATCCGATTTTGGATGACCAGTGTGGATGCCAGCATGATTAACAATGGGAACATAGTGGTCCTCAGCTGGCTCCAGCCTTAGTACAGCCTCTCCTGCCTCTTGAATTGTGTGTTGCCACAGATTCTAAAATATCGGAAAGTTAAAGGCAGAGAAATATGGTGTATTGGCATCTGGAAATAACTCAAAGAAAAATAATATTGCAGACTTCTAGGTTATTTATTTATTGTCTTTATCATAAACTACTCCCTTGGTCCCATGCAGAGTTAACTTAGGAAAAGAAAGGCAATAGTATGATCTGTGGGAAAGACTTTCTGGTAAATTTTTCCAGGCCTACTAAATTGATTTCTCTCTTTCATACTCAACAATGATTTTATCCTTACATGTCCAGTGGAAAAATTTACAAATTGCCATTTTTGATGGTGTATCTCATTGGTCATCTAGTAAAGAAATTATATAGAAACCTGTAGGCAGAAGCTATAAAACTGGTAATGGAGATTAAGGAAAGGTTACCGGAATTTGTAGTTCTCAAGATTGGTACAGACTATAAAGATAGTTAGGTCCTAGTAAATGTACATGAGATGACATTCATCATTGAAGTAGTAACTAGTTAGGATATGTAATAATTTTACCATATACCTCATACCTTGCTTGAGCAATCTAATATACAAGTTGGAACAGAGAAAAAATAGGTATCCACTTACCAAAAGAAAATTATTTTCACCAAAGGTGAGTTGATTATTGTTTGGTTGTATAGCCAACCCCCCATTGCTGAGTATGTAATGTTATCACTACCTGATTGAACTGAACTCTATTTCTGATGAGGAGGACATTAAATCTGATACTTCTTTTCATAGAGGCACAACTCTTTTTGGTAAGACACACAAAAATATTCCAGATGAATATTTGATTTGTATTTGTTCTCCTTAATACTTATATATAACTATTGCATCTCCTACATAATTGCCTTCAGATGAGCAATGTATTGTGTGTGTGCGTGTATGTATGTCTGTGTGTGTGTTTAAAGAAAATGAAAACACTCATTGTGACTAAGGCTATAGATTTCAAGTTTTGAGTATCATACACTTTTTTTTTTTTTTTTTTTTTTTTTTTTGAGACAGGGTCTCACTATGAAGTTCAGGCTGGCCTTAAGCTTACTTAGAGCTCAGGCTGGTCTCGAACTCACAACAATCCTCCTGCCTCAGCCTCCCGAGTGCTGGGATTACAGGAGTGCACCACCACGCCCGGCTTATCATACACTTTTGATTAGATGAGGTGGTATATTCCGAAACTCATTTGTGGATATCCTGTAACCGAGACATAAACTTTTTGCAAGGGACAAATAAGTGGTAAAGGATCAAAGACACAGACTATTACAGCTACCACTCCTTAGGTCCTTAGAATAACTTTATTTTGTCCATCATTTTTGCCTTGGAAAACTGAGCTGTAAGTATTATGTCAAAAGATTCTGATATCTTCCTGTTTTTTTGTAGAATCAGGGAACCTAGAAGAAAATTAGAGGAAAGATAGTTATTTGTTAAAACAAGGCTTCTTTCTCCTTAGTTGGCTGGATTATTTTGTAAAGGGTCACAGCTACTCTGCACTTGATCCTTTTAATGCATTCTGCTAATTTAATTAACTGGTCCATGTTTCTTGCCCACAGGCCTCAAGGTTTTAACAGTACTTTTTATCTTTACAGTTTCTGGTAGCAACTCCTCCTCTCTATTTAAGATCAGGTACAGTGGCATAACTCCTGATAGGCCCCCTGAAAAGCTTGTAAGACAGGGAAACGTTGAGGTTTACCTCTTAATTTTACAGAGAGAAAATCAATAGTCAGCAGAATCAATTACCATGCCTTGTGGATTTAGACAGGCAAATTAATAGATAGAATTCAGGCTATTTTAAGAGAAAAGGTAGGGAAAATAGACATGATATAAACAATATATTACTGGATGAACTTCAAAGTAATATATTTATAAGAAGTAAATATAAGTATTACTTGAACTTCAAAGTAACACGAGGAGGAATAGAATGAATCACACATTAAAAATGAGGTGAATTAAATATAACACAGATAAACAGGCAAACCAGAAACTGATTAGACCTGGCCTGTCTTAGAATCTATTTTTATAGTAAAATGTCTTTGATGTGGAAATATCAATATTATAGAGCTTGAGAGAAATTTATAGAAACAATATTTTGACAGATTAAATTTCTAAATGTCACTGTCAAGGATATGTTATGAGACTGCATAATATTTATATAAGATGCATTCTGTTGATATAAAAATTAAATGAATACTGACCATGGCCTCTGGGAAAAATTACTTTAGAGTTAGCAAAGACTGTGCTCTACAAAAAGAAAATTACTAACTAAAGATGCAGGTGAAATCCTGCTTACTTTTCCTGAACCTGTAGCTGACCATTAGGAGGAAGTGAAAAATCAGACAGTGCTGCAAAGCTAGCAAAGGAAAGTGTAAGAAAGAGGAGTAAGCCAGAAAAGCAAACCTGTGCCCTAGAGATGCAGGTTTCATCCTCATTTTAAGAAGTCTCATTTCAGTAATGTCTTAATGGGTACACTGTTGAAAAATCATTGTCAAATAATAGGAATTCTTCCCTTGAACTTAGGCTTTGCCCAAGGAAACAAGAACTGTAGTCACAGCAGAGAACTTTTTAAAAAAATTAACTACTGTATTTGTACTGTATTTAAATTACTGTATTCTCACTATCCAGCTCAGACATGTAGTGACCCTCTATTCTCAACTTCCCCAGAGCAAGGATCACAGAGCAAGGTAGTGTGCACCACCATGCTGTTTTGGGGGCTGGCCAGGTGCACTTGGGTTCTGGGTTCTGGGGTTGGGATGGCATGCAATACTGGGGATAGAGCCTGGGTCCTTGATCGAGGCAGGTACTCAGACTGCTGACCTATCTCCCCAGCCCCAGAGCAAGGTTTATGGTGTTTGCTATCAAGGATACTGAAAGATCATAAAAATCAGTAAAAATTAGAAGAATTTGAAAATTATTGCTCCAAATAAGATCATAGAAGTTGTTCTTTACACAATGACCAACAATGTGCAAATGTCTAAAACTCTTAACAGAGCACAGTCAGAAACAAAAGACAGTACATTTCTACCAGACCTTACATTATACTAAATATACTAAAAAAATATTGAAAAGTAAATATCTTGTAACATTTGTTCACTGGATTTATATACACAGATCACGAGTTATAGATGGCTCACTATATCGTCAAAGTGACCCAAAGAGTGCTCACTTGTCTTTTGTCTTTCCAAAATCTTGCCTCCTTTAGTGTTTGCTCTTTCTACTATTTTTCTTCTCAAAAATGGCACAGCTTGTAAAATAGTTTACTGACTTACTTATTTTCTAAATATTCTAACACCACAAAACAAGCATGGAACAATACCTGTTTAGGTAAGATTAATTCAAATTGGTATCACTTTTTGCCTAAGAGTAAATGATGATTGATTCAAGTTGTTTATTTCCCTTTCTTCATATTAGCTATCTTTTCTGCTGACATCACTGATATTATGATATGATCTTTCACAGTGCTGAGAAGTATATTCCACTAGGGATAATGACTAGGAACTGCAGATTTTATTATTTCTCAGAATATGAGAAATGTCTGAAACTCCTGCCCTAGGTCTATAAGGAGAATATGCTGTGATCTTCATGGGTTTAGTTTGTCTTTTCTATAGAATACTTTCCATAATTTTAGGTGAAAATCAAGAATAGTTTCTGTCCATATAAATATGCCAAATCTTAGTTTACCATTCTGCTCTTTTTGTCTTCTCTCTCTCTCTCTCTCTGCCTCTGTCTGTCTGTGTGTCTGTTATCTGTCTGTATATTTATCATCACCTAATTTCTTTGTATTCTCATGGAACCCTTATTTCAGAATTAATGGATTTTTTGTTTGCAGATCTGGACATACTATTGGAAGTTCATGTAAAGTCACCAAGATTATTCTAATCACTATGGCAAAGAACAGGGTAACAGCTAACACTGTCTCAGTCCCTGAGAAAACAGCAGTGTATCAATGATTGTAAATTTATTACAGAAAAATGCCATTTGAGATAGGTATGTACTGCAGTTGAACATAACTAGGACTTTAACAAGACATTTTTCTGTTTTAAATTCACAGTAATTGAACTCCTTGTGCAAACTTTCCTCTCCACAGAAAAAGCCAGCATGGCCACTTTGAAAGATTTTCTCCTCTGTGACCTAAAGAGCAATGAACATTTCAAACAATGAGCTCAGAAGCAAGCACACAGTGCATAGAAAAATGATGAAGAAATCCTGAAAGCATTTTATGACATCCCAAAAGATATCGTGAAAGGATTTTTAGTATGGCGAACTTAGAGAATCAACCTACTTCTATGCATGGGTTCTTAGGGGAAAAAAAAATCAAATTTAAGCACACAGAAACAGACAAAAACTAAAAATCTAAAACAAATTCTGCTGTGAGGGGATTAATTTAAGCTACCATCTGGGATTCTTTTGTTTGCTTTCTCTTTGTTTTGTTCTGCTGCCTACACCCTGACCCTCCGCTTGCATAAACATAGAAGAATTTGAATCAAACCAGTTTATCAAACATATTTTGGACATAAGCTTTAGGCAAAATCGTGAAACAACACTTTCAAGGACATCTTGAGTCACTTCTTTGATTTATAACAGTTTATTTCTAACTTTTAGCTGAAGTGCTTCAATTAACAAATACAAGGATCATCTCAGGATTTCTCGTTTTTCACTCCCAATGAGACTTAATGGAAGGAATCCTGCAAGGCTAGAATCCTGCACGATTTGGCAACATCCTTGTTATTTTTTTCTGATTATTTTTCCCTCCTCTTGTCTTATGGTGGGATTATCATTTGCTCTCTATTAATTATTTATACAATTAGCATTTTCTTTTAATTTTTCTACATGATTACAGTCAAATCTAAAAATGTGAATTGTTATAGAAATATGTTTCTATAACCAAAAGAATCTAAACCAAAAGAATTTACAGAAAACTCAACTCTTGATTCACCAGCTTCCCACCAGTATCAATTATTGTGAATCATGAATTAGACTTTTGGTCCAGTTTTCATTTGAAAAAAAATTAATCAAATGCACATATTTATATACCTTTATTTAAGTAAATTGTTCCAAATTATATATATTTCAAAATATTTTCTGGATTTACTTTATAAAAGTTAACAAAAGTCTTTTATATTTATTCTTTTATGAATTGAGAAAAAAGTTGTATATTGAACAATGTTGTCTTCAAATTAGTTGTTTAGAAAGCCAGGTATAAACATGCAAAAATGTTACAATAATTTAAGGAGGAGGAAATAAATTCAACATTGACTTTTAGTAAACAGCAGAAATCAGCAGTATAATTATCCAAGATATCATATATACATACATAAATACATATTTTCCCTTGTTTATTTCTTTTGCGCTTTATATCATTCCCTTTGAAAACACTCATTGACTTTCACAGTATCTATTGTACCTTTCAGATTTCATTTATCTTTTAGCTTCTTACACTAGTGAGACAATTGTGTTTGCATGTTTAGGTCTGATTTATTTCACTTGCATGATCTTGAGTTACATCTATTTACTTATTAAAGCATCAAGTTTCTTTCTTACTCTTATTACTCCATTGTGTAATAATACTATATCCATTTAACCATTGCTCAGCTGATAGGCATTTGGGTTATTTCTAAGATAGACCTATAATAAATTGTGCTACTATAAACATGGGTGCACGTATTGCTGTGGTATAGTTATTTCAGCTTTTTTAGAAAAATATCTAAGGGAGGAATAACTAGCTTGAATGGGACATTCAATCCTGGCTTTTTGAGGAGTCTCCGTACTGATCTCCATAATGGTTGTATGAGCCTGCAATGCCCCTGAGAGTGGAGAAGTCTTCCTTTTTCCTCAAAGCTTCTCCAGCATTTGTTATTGGTTGACGTCTTGGTGATTGCCATTATTTTTTGAGTAAGATAGCACCACAATATTGATATTTCTGTTGAAAGACCAGTGATTTGAATATTTTTTCACAGATTTATTTTCCATTTGCATCTCCTTATTTGTGGAGTGTATATTCATCTTAGATGCCTATATTTGAATTGAGTCTTTGGATTTTGGAGGCCTGATTTTTTAGATTGTTTATATGTTCTAGATAGGAGGCCTCTTGTCTGATTGACAGTCCTCTATAATTTCTCCCGTTCTGTGTGTTTTCCATTTACTCTGTTGGTGATTTCTTTTAATATGCAGAAACTTTTCAAAAACATGAGATTCCAATAGCTCATTCTTTGAACTATTTCCCATGCAGTTTGGTTTTTGCTTGTGAACTCTTTACCTACCCCTATGTCCTTAAAAGTTCTATCTAATTTCTCTTCCAGAAGATTTAGTGTTTTAGTTTTAATATTTAAATCTCCGAATCACTTTGAGTATAGTTTTGTACATAGTGAGAAGAATGAGTCTGTCTTCAGCCTTTTGCATGTGGAAATATAGTATTTCCAGCACTATTTATTAAAGAGGTTATCTTTCTTCCATTGAATATGTTTGGCCCCTTTGTCAAAGATAAGGTGGCGAAGTGTGCTTATACTTGTGTTTAAATTTTCTAATCTGTTGCATTGATCCTTAGGTCTGCTTTTATTTATTTATTTATTTATTTATTTATTTATTTATTTATTTATTTATTTATTTTTACCAGTACCATGTTGGTTTTATCACAACAGATTTGTACCATAATTTCAAATCCGGTATTGTGATGCTTCCTGACTTTCATTTGTTATGCAGGATTGCTTTTACCACTTTAGGTTTCTTCTGCTTCTAGATAAATTTTCGGAATATTTATTTTAGATCTGAGATATACTAATGGTATTTTACTTGGGGTTGCAATGAACCTGTATAACAACTTTGTGTCGGGAGTCTGGCCATTTTCTCAATGTTGATTCTTCCTATCCAGGAGCAAAGAATGTCTTTCCATACTCACAAATCCTCTTTCATACCTTTTTTCAGAGCACTAAAATGTTTGCTGCATAAATATTTTACTTCCTTTATCAGGCTGATTACTAAGATTTAGTTTTGTTGTTGCTGTTGTGAAAGGAAACAACAAAAATTATGTTGTTTCCATAATTTCTCTTTTGATAAATTCATTGTTTGTATATAGAAATAGTATTGATTTTTGAGTGTTAACTTTGTATCCTGCTAAGCTATTGAATTTAGTCATTGAATATCCAACTCTCTTATCGGAGGTTTTGGAGTCTTTTATGTACAGTATAATGTCATTTACCAATAGTGATAATTTTACTTCTTCATTTCCTTTAATTTCTCCCTTTTGCTAATTACTCTAGCTAATGTGTCCAGGGCTATATTGAACAGGATTAGTTACAGTGCACATCCTTGTCTGTTTCTGATTTTAAAGTGAAGGATTTCAATATTTATCCATTAGGTATAATGTGGCTGGTGGTTTGTTATAAATGGCATTTATAAGATTGATCTATTCTGATTTTCTGTATTCATTTTATCATGGATGAAAGTTGAACTTTGTCACAAGTTTCTCTTCATCTATTGAGATGACTGAGCTTCAAGAGAGTTTGCATTAGGTACCCCCTAAATTTCTTATAGAATTCAGATGTGAATCCATCAGGACATAGCTTTTTCCTTTTTTGACAGGATTTTATTACATTTTCAATTTAATTGGCTAGTATTGGGTTATTCAGAATCTTTGTATGTTCTTAATTGAGCTTTGGTTGTTTATATGAATCTAGGAAATCTAAGCGTTTCTTCTGTACTTTCTATTCTGTTAGAGTAAAGACACTGGAAATAAGTATTGGTAATCTGCTCAATATTTGTAGGGGTATGCTATGATTTCACCCTTTTCTTTCTTCATTTCATGAATTTGAATTTTTCTTTCATTTTTTATTGAAGTTAGCTAGAGGCTTATAAATTTTATTTTTTCTTTCAAAGAACCAACTCTTTGACTCATTCTTTATATTGCCTTCTTCATTTATTTCTGCTCTTATCTTTATGATTTACTGCATTCTTTGAACTTTGGAATCAATATGTTCTTTTTTTAATTTTAATTTTATTTTACTTTGAAGAGTAAAAACAGAATCAAAAACGAATAGAAAAAAAATGACAGAAACAGGATAACATACAACAATACATATGTTACATATTTTCAGAACAGCAATAGTCAATTGACCGTGTTGTCATATTAGCTATTTTAATGTCAAATCTGTTGCTCTAGTTATGAAAATTGTACAGATAATTGAGTATTAAAGTTTGCTTTCAAGAAATCTTAACATTTTCCTTCTCTGTTTTTAAAATTTTATTTTAGATAGTGTATAGTAATTGTCAAGACATTAAAAATAGCACAAATTTATAATACTAAATGAGAGGTACTCACCAATGAGTTTTGTATTACACATTGCTGTCATTGATGTAGTTACTCAAATCACAGATACCAACATGCAGAGTTAATCAAGGTGAAAATTCTAAACGTTCACTGCCATTTTCAAAAAATTGATGGAAATTATTAATACAATCATCTCAGACATCCTGTACAACTACTTGCACGATTTTGTCACTTCATTTTTCCTTATCTTTTCTCCTTCCTCTCATCTTCTTTGTGACATGCTCTTTTCTTTCTAGAAGTTTGAGGTGCAGCATAAGATTATTTAGCTCACATTGTTTTCCTGATATGAGAACATTTTGCTATAAATTTCCTGCTTAAGACAGCTTTCAGTGCATCCCACAGGTTCCTGTAAGTTGTATCTTCATTTTATTCATATATTGTAAATATATTTAATTTCTTCTGACATTTCATCCATGATACGTTGATAGTTCAGGAGAGTTTTATTTAACTTCCATGTGTTTATAGAGTTTTTGCTATTTCTTCTGTCAACAGTTTCGAGTTTCATTTCACTATGGTCTGAAAATATGCATGGGATAATCTTGAAACCTTTGTATTTACTTAACCATGTTCTAAGTACTAGTACATGATCTATTTTGGAGAACTTCCCATACACAACATGAGAAAAATATGTATTCTGACTCTGTTGTTTGGAACACTCCGTGAAGTTCTACTAAGTTCATTTCTCCACTAGTTTTCTTTTTAGTTATGTTATTTATTTGCTTATTTTTCACATGGTTCATCTATCTCTTCATATCAATGAGATGTGAAAGTCTCCCAATACAATTATGTTATTGCTCATTAGTTTTTTCATGTCTGTTAAAATTTGTCTCATATATTTGGGTGCTCCTATATTTGGTGCATATATATTTGCAATTATTATGTATTCCCCTTGTAGTTTTCTTGTATCAAGTATATAGAGACCTTCCTTGTCTCTTTTAATCACATTGGTTTGCAGTTGACAAAGTCAACAATCAGAATAGCTATTTCTGTCTTTTCTGGGCTCCTGTCACATACAGTATTGCTTTCCATCTTTAACAATCAATCTATTAATTTCTTTTTGAGTTAAATATGTTTCTTGTATGCTGCATACTGTTGGATTTTGTTTCTTTATCCACTCTGCCAGTCTTCCTCTTTTGATTGGTGAAATGAGGTTATTACACTGATAGTTATAACTGATAGGTATTGTCTTAGCTTTCTGATGTTGTTTACTTACTGTAGTATCTATACTTAACAATTAAACACAGTATCTATACTTGTTCTGCTTGATGGTTCTATTTTTGAAGTTGAGGTCCTCTTTGTCTCTAAAATATTTGTTTGTACTCTTTGTGTTTTTTTTTTTTTTTGTCTTTTTGAGACAGGGTCTCACTATGCAGTTCAGGCTGGCCTTAAGCTCACTTTGTAGCTCAGGCTGGTCTCGAACTCACAACAATCCTCCTGCCTCAGCCTCCCAAGTGCTGGGATTACAGGCATGCGCCACCACGCCCGGCTTGTTTGTACTCTTTGTATGGTTAGTTTGATTATCATGAATTCCTTCTGTTGTCCTTTGTCATGGAAGTATCTAATCTCTCCATTAAATTTGATAGTTTTGTAGAATACATCTATCTGGGTTGAAAATTGTTTTCTTTCAGGATCACAAATATTTTATTCCAGGAACTTCTTGATTATGTTGAAAAATCTGCCGTGATTCTGATGGGCTTTCCATTATAGGTGATCTGTTTCTTCCCTCTAACAGTTATTAATATTCTATTCCTTTGCGCAATTTCTGGGATATTGATTATCATGTGTAGTGGTAATTATTTATTTAAATTTATACCATTTTTTTCAAAAACAGAGATACTTTTTCCAGGATCTCATGTGAGCTTACCAATAGTCACATTTTACAGAGACTAATTTGTTGAATTAAGAAATGCGGTTACCCCAATGGACAAAGACAATTCCATACAGATTTTGTGACTAATAATACCATATATGAGATACAAAGTAAACGAAACCTAAACTTTTGAACGACACGTGAGGTACAGTTCATCATTACAAGAATCATAACTGTAGAGAAGACATACAAACAATTGAATATAAGAGAATTAAATTATGTAAAAAGGATTATCCAGATAAATCAAAAGATGTTCATAGTTGGCTGGGTCGTGGAAGTGTGGCTTTGGGCTCCATATCTGATGTGTCACTCCTTGGTTTTTGGTACTGTCCTCCTGCTGTGCTATGTAATGAACAGGAATTGAGCAGCTTTACTCCAATAGTCTCTTCAGCTATTATCTTAAACTAGGCTCAGTTAATCATAAACTGAATTACCTAAAGCCAAATGAGTCTAATTAAACCTCTCTTTCTTAAATTTTTGAATGCTGTATTGCAGGCAAAGAGTTATCTGACTAATATAATTGGAACCAAGAGTAGGATCATTGTTATGATTATCCCCATCTATTAGATTTGTAATAACTGGAATGGACTTGTGTGAGTTGTGAACAGTTTAGAGACGTAGGTTGAGGAGTCCTCAGAATGTTGCAGGTAGATCCTCACCAATGATTGTTGTCAGAGTTTGGAGTGTCAGAATGTGTGAAAAATAAGGATGGTAAAGGCCAGCCTCAGGGGTTTAATTGAGAACAAAGACTCCATTGTCTTTGGATTAAAGAACACGTGTGTTACACATTTGCAGAAAATTTCCCTTCAGTTTTACTATAAACCAAGCCTGTTAAGGAGATAGATTACAGGACTAGACTAAATAATCTCATAGGTAGAATTTTAATAATGCTCAAAATTCAATTGGAGGCATGGATGTTACTGAATGCTTTTAGCCAGATTTATAGTGAGAATCAATTTAAAAAAAAGGTAAAGCAGAAAAATTTGAAAGCTATATTTTGGTTCACAAGAAATCACTTGTAAAGTTGAGATCAAAAGAGTTTTAGCAATATCAAAATAAAACCAAGTATTTTGTTCATGGACAACAACAACAAAAAAAAAAACTTCATTAAGA
>PVKA01047613.1:0-14234 GCA_004027165.1 Ctenomys sociabilis
TAAACAAAAAAAAAGGGATACAAAGGAAGACCACTTTGATTTGTATGTACAGAACAGTTAGGATAGATATACAGCTACTTTCCCTTAATTCAATGAGTAGAAAGATTTGTTCTAATAGTGTTTGGACAGGATATAATGTCTGCTTTGTATACTATGGATAACCAGTAAGAAGATAACAATGTACAATGTATTAATTATTGAAACTGTCCTATTAATCAGTTTTGATACTGTCTGATTGCTATTTGTTTCTCAATAAGATAAAATAAAAAATAAGCTTTGTAAAATCATATGTCAAATTTGTTGAAATTGTAAATTATTGAGTGTTGAACTCTCTTCAGATTTTATTCAGAGATTTGGGTTGAATCCCACAACTCTCTGGATTTTTAAAACTATCTACAATGATTATGATGCAAAAGTCAAAACCCCAGGTTTGCCAGCCGACGTGAGAACCTGCAGCCACTCTAAGCTTTCCTGCCACCATGCCCGCAGGAACCCTCACTCAGTCTTTCAAAGAAGAGCAGAGCACACTTGTGTTGTTCAAGCACTTGATTTTCACCAATCAGCTTGCTTTTGTAAATTTGCATTTGAACTTTTGCTCTATCATGTTCTTCTACAACCAGAGAAGGAAGCAGTAATAGAGTGAATATTCAAAGGGCTTCAATGATGACAGTGCATAGAAACTATTCACATCTCAATTATTTTTGAATTATTTGACCTTCATTTAGTGAAAAGATCACCTTGAAGTTTCACTGATTGAAAAGTAGCCAAACGTCGTGCATAATTTCAAAACATTCACCATTATGTTGTAAATCATAGTCACTGCAGACATGTGGGGTTTCACAGGCTCACCAGGTAATTGGCTTCCATCCATGAAGGCTGGTCCAGTACAACAGAGGCTTGATTTTGTCTTCTGGGAACTTCTGAAGTTGTAGCCATGAGGAGTTCTTTGTTTCCCCCTCTTCCTCCAGGAATCATTAGTTTTCAACTTCTCCAGGGGATTGTCTGACAGTTTCTCAGTGATGACTTGGTATTAGCATTTGTGTTGTCACCTCAGTGGTCGATTTCTGGGTTATTCCCACACCTCTATTGAAGACAACTGGCAGGGCTTTCTGAACTATCAGGAGTGCCTTCCCCTATAATGCTTTTCATCTCTCTACGCCAGTCTCCCCATACAGTTGGGAAATCACCTTCTATCCTTCACCTGTTATCACCCTATAGACTCAGAGAGGCAAATAACACAGCATTGCTGTAAGGACCCATCCAGCCCCCCATAGTATGAAAAATAAGGAGAGATCCAGGTAATATGGTACAGGAGACGATTGGTAAAAACAAATCTTTCTTTTTGGGGCTTTTCACCTCCTTTGGCAGTAGTTCTACATTGTATGATGAATTTCTGAAGCGAGTACCCCCCCCCTTCCCTAGGCATCCACCAACTGATGATGGTGAGGGCAGCAAGGGAGCTCACTGGATTTATCCCCAGGGAAGGAGGTGAAACTTCTGTCTCCTATTGAATTAAAGGGCAGGCTGGACAACAAATTCTTGGGGGTTTCTTTAGAAGCTCCTCTATGTGTTCTCCCATAGGCAAAGAACTGCTTCTCACCAGCTGATTGGTGAGTTGTCTCTCATGCAGTTATCCTCTTCTAGAAAAGTTTCCCTTGTTCTCTTCCTGCTGCATGCCTGGGGCAACCCCAGTGTCATTCCTCCCAACTCTGCTTGGAAGCAGAGGAAGCTGTTTTGGAACAAGTCACAGGTACACATCAGTGTCACTTCTATGGGTGCTTGCTGTTATTGCGTGGGCTACTGGAGTGTCCCCAGAGAGCCATCCATTGCAATGCTGCTGGGAGGTTTAGACGTTCAGGAACTGGAGCCTCCTGGGAAGAGGTAGGCCATTGGGGGTGTGGCTGTGTGGGTACAGTGGGATCCCAGGCCCTTTCTGCACTCCGTCTGTCTCCCTCTTGCCCTCTTTTCCCACCTCTTCCTCGTCCTATTTCTTCCTCCTTCTTCTTCTCCTTCACCTGTCTCTCTGTCTCTCTGTGTCTGTCTCTCTGTCTCTTTCTCACTCTGTCCCTCCCTCCCTGCCTCCCCACTGCTCCTTTCTGACACCATGCCATGAGCACGTGGCCCCTAGCACTCACTCCCACCATGATGGAATATTTCACCACAGGAATAGACACCACTGCATCACACAGCCATGGGCTGAACACTGCAACCACGAGCCTCCATAAATCTTTAATCCTTTCAGTGGCTTTACTTGGCTACTCTGTCACAGGAATGGGAATCTCAAACATCTGACAGACAAGTCATTTATCTTTTCTTTTTTTTGGAGGAACTGGGGATTGAACTCAGACCCTTGTGCTTGCCAGGAAAGCACTTATTCCACTTAGCCATCTCACTGGCCCCCACAGAAGTCATTTATCTTAACATAGTATATTAACAGTTATTCTTTTACCATTTTGATGTGAAATTTTGTTTTATTTTTTCATTAAGAAAACCAAAACAGGTAGGTAAAGTTATCTTGTTTGTTTTCGGTCTTTATTTTATTTTACTGTATTTTTTGGTTGAATTGTTTTTTATGGAAGGCTTGTTTTTTGTTTTTGGTGCTGAGGACTGAACCCAAGGTTTCCAGCTTGACAGGCAAGCACTGTGCTGCTGAGCCAAATCCCCAGCCCCAAAACAGGAAGGTAAGGGTAGGGATATTCCCTGGACAGTGCAAGGGCCTGAGTTCAATCCCTGGTTCTGCCAAAAAAAAAAGGGGAGGGAGTAGGGATAGAGTGGTTGGAAGTTTCCAGCCCTGTTTACCTTTTTATCAGCCCCTCACTCCAGAAGATGTCTGTGTGTGTGTGTGCAAGAACATGTGTGTAACAAAATTTACTATCATGTTTACAGCTCTCATAGCTTTAGATGGCTTGAGGTTTTTTCTTTTCAATCCAATTGATTTTGAAATTTGGCGAATGGCTGTGATGCTCTATCTGGGATACAGCCCACCTCGATGTGCCCTCAAGTGCAGAGGTGGCTCCCATTGCTCCCCCAGGACCAGGACTGTAGATGCTGCCCTGAGTCCTCGGCCAGCTCTGTGCTCACTGATCCTGCAGAAGCTGCCCCGCCCCGCTGATCCACCACCCATGTGGGAGGAAACTAGCACTCCGTCAGGTTCTCCGCAGGTCTGCTCATCCTGGGACTGGGGAGACGGCATCCTGGAGTCCCCGGCTGGCTCCAAGGGCAAGTGGGGCGTGGCCTTCTCAGTTCCCTGGTCTGCAACAGAGGGACTGCTAGAGAAGAGGAAGGGACAGGAGGCCGTTCCTGAGGAGGCCAGCCCAATTCTGGCCTCTTTGATCAACACTCTGCTTCTTTCCTTTTTTTTTTTTTTCTCATGTGAAGTCCTGAAAAATGGCTGACTTAGAATCCAACCATTATACTTTTCCTCTTGAGCAAGTATTTTAGAAAATCCTGAAGTCCAATCTCAGAACTTTCAAACTACACTTTTTTGTTGCCGTGGGTTTAAACTTCTTACTTTGGAGGTCAAAGACCACAGACTTGTTTGGAGGTCAAAAACCCTGAGTTCCTTCCCCGCAGTGTCCACCCCAAGGAAATGAAGGAAGAAAGCTGCATCACCTGGCAGGGCTCGGAGTCAGGGGGAAGGGGCGGCAGGTGCAGGGACGGCTCCACTTTGGCACCGTCTCCTCGACTGCATGTCTACCAACTCCCGGTCAGGAAATGTCGCTGGATTTCTGGATTTCACCCACTCATTTCTGAGCTACTTCTCTTCCTCTGACAAAAAAAAAAAAAAAAAAAAAAAAAAAAAAAAAAAAAAAATGCTTATTTGTTTAAAGCTAGGTAAACCATGAAATACAAGTAGAAGTGAAAATGGGTAATGGGCCCAGGGGGCGTGAGTCTGTCTCTGAGGAGCTTGGAAGCCAGGAGGCAGGACAGGAGGAGCTGGCGATGCAGGCGGCCAGCGGCACACAGCCCCAGCTGCACTCTGGGTAGCAAGATGCTCTTGCAGGGTCCCCACTGGGTGATGCTTCCCTACTTAGCCCTTTGCATTATTAGCGCACGCCCTGGGCTCAACTCCTTCTCTGCTTCAAGGCACAGAGCTGAGCTTCTCTTGCTCGCTTGGTCTGCAGTCTGCCCTCTCTTGCTTCCGGTCTGCCCCTCCTTGCCCTGTCCTTATCCTCAGTGTCAGACCCAAGCCCTGGGCTCAGCGCAGTGCCCTGTGTGCCACTGACCGCTTCCTGGGGCAGGGACTGATCTTGTGATGAGGGGAGCGGGCGCTCTGCTCACTCCGTGCGTTATTTGTGCCTGTTGCTTTTTACCGTGCCTTGGCAAGCCACCGCTCCTGCTGCCTCTTGCTGTGGGAGGGTCGGCCTCTGGCACTTCCCGCCTCCTTGCCATCCTCTTCCCACTTCCTAGTGTGAGGCCAAGAGCAGAGCGAGCAGCCGCCGCCTGTGGGGCTCTGAGCAGCACCAGTCCTGGCAACTCGCAGAAGAAGGCAGACGCCCGGCAGATTTTATTCCTCTTAAGCTTCTCAGCACCGCCCTGGGTAGGAGGACACAGGGCAGGATGGGCCCACAGAGACAGGGAAAACCCTGATCGTCATCTGGGGCTGCTCAGACCTGCAGGGACTTCATCTCGGCGGGACAAATAACTCGCTGGGCTACAGAGGTGTACAAGTTAACTACTCTGTCTGTCCTCTGTGAAAGAAAGAAAAGGGGCAAAAACAACTCTGCAGTTTCTCACTTCTTTTGAGCCCCCCGTCCTGCTGTTGGCATGGGGCAGAAGGACTGCGTGGTGAAAAGAAAATAGGGAAGCCTGAATACATAGAGCCGCAGTCCAGGCCTGACTAGTTCTCCTGGACGGGGGCACTTCCGTCCTGTCCGAGGGGCCAGTTGCACGGGGACCTGGCCCATCGCCTCACAGGATGTGCTGCTCCATGGATAACTCCCAAACAGATTTCATAGTGTCTAACTACTCTCACTCTGTTACTAAGGAAAACCTCTCCTTCATTTCAGGCAGGAGATAAACCAATTTTCTACATCCAAACAGACTCCAAGGCAGGGAGATTGCAGCTCACAGCCACCTCTGCCCACATGTGTAAATCTGCAACAGAGAGATTAAGGCCTTCAGGACCCTGTCATTCTGAGCCTGCGCACCAGGGAAAGCCTTCAGGTCCTTGGACATTTTCTGAATAGTTTTTCTTTGTTTTAGCTTTTCTTCACTTTTTCTCACTAATAGGTATGTACATGACATAATAACATTTCTTGTAGGGAGTTGGGCTGTGTACATCAAACATTTCATTATTACAGCATTTACCACTTGTTCAAGATCAAGGAAAAGAATTAAGAACTTATTCTGCTTTTTTAGATAAAATTATTCTGTGTAATGGTAATGATGGAATGATGCATTCAGAAGCCCCCTGTGCGCCGCCAGCCACCCACGCCCATATGCTGAAACTGGATGAGGATCCAGAGAGACGATCTGAGCTTTCATAAGTACTGGGCAACAAGACACCCTCAGGAGACCACATGTCATCCCCACACATGCTGCTCTATTCAAAAGAGAAGAGCATTTTTACAGAAACAGCTCCTACCACCTGGCCTAGTTATTTTATTTGTATTCATTTGCGATAGCATCTCACTATGTAGTTAAAGCTGGTTTTGAACACATTGAATAGCCACTGTTGGCTCTCAGCTGAGGTGCTCCTCCCACCTCAGCCTCCCAAGTGCGGGAACTCCAGGTAGGTACCACCATGCCTGCTTGGGATTGATTCTAGCCCTATAGACAGCCCTGGACATCGGGGAATACAAAGAGCACAGAGCCCCACATTGCACGAAAGCCTCATAAACCCTCGGGCCTAACACCCAGTCTAGTAGAAGTAGCACAGCATGGGAGCTCTGAGAAAACAGGAAATGGGTGAAGCACCTGCAAAAGGTCAAGGTTAAGAAAACAGAAATAAGAAGGAGGCAATGAAACAGCACCAAAGCCTGTAGCTGACCATGCATTGGACTGTATTTCAGGGGAGAAGAAAGCTCTGGCCAATATTTTGTGAACAATTTATAAATTTTAGTATGTACCATATTGTAGACGATTTTAAGCAAATATGGCTAAGGTTCATTTTTGGAGATGCAGTGGCAAGTTTAGGAATAAAGTGTCATGTCTGCCAGCAGCTTGTACTAGCTCAGAAGACAGGCAGTGGGGTCTTCACCATCAGGATGGTTTCAAACAGATCCTTGGTATGTTTGAAAATAATTTCAGAATAAAGAGGTGGGGATGGATAAAGCCAGTGAAGAAAGGTGCTGTCACAGGACACTGTCTTCCTCACTCACCATGTCACATAGCGTTCTCTTTCTTTCCCTGCCCTAAACTTTTCTGGTGAAAACACTTAGCATCATGCGGATTCGTATACAGCCTTCCTGTCACAGTCATTGTGCTGTGAACACCCTTACAAAATGACTAAATTTGGCTTCTCCCTAGATGGCCCTCCAAAGCCCATGCACTTAAGATGGGGTCTGGACAGGTGGTTGGATCTTGAGTGTGTGACACCCATCAGCGTGTAAAGTGGAGCCTGGCTGGAGGAAGTGGTCACTGGCTCATGGCCTGGAGGGTCTGTCTGTCTCCCTCCTGCCTTGATCCCTGCTCTCTGCCACCATGCTGTGAGCTGTGTCTCCCCCTCCCGACCCTTCGCCATGCTGCCATTCCTTGGAGCCAGCTCACAATGGACTGAAAACTTCACAAACTGTGACCCAGAATGAACCTTTCATCCTTACAGTTGTAGGTGTGAAGTATTGTGTGTCAGCGAAGAGAAGGTAACTAAGACAATATTCTTGTAAAATGCAATTGTAGATACATCTGCCAATCTATATTCCTAATAAGCCTTGCAAGAAATAACAACCAGCCCTAACAGGAGCCCCCCTGCCTGCTGGCTCTCTCTTGCTTGTATTCTAGCATGAAATCCAAGGCAGTATCTCCTAGGACCCTCCTCAGGGCTGTGGGATACTCAAGCTCCTTCACGGCAGCTGTCCCACCCACACACTGACCGTGACTGAGGATCCACCAAGCGCACCAGACCTAGCGGTTGCTTCATCGGGTACCTCCGTGAGAAGAAGCAGACTTGCCCCTTTCTGTGGCCATGTTGCCTTTTTAAAATCATTTTGTCAAATCATTTTTATTTTCAGCTACTTAAACATCTTTCTCAGGAAATAAAATAACTCGCATATGGGGTCTTATGATTTCTGAAAACATTTTAAAAACAAACATCTCCATTATACAGCATTATGATATAAAAAAGATTTATAGGCTATATTTTTTCCAGAAAGCAGGTAGCTGGGGCTGGGGAGACGGCTCAGTGGAATAAGCCCTTCCATGGCAAGCATAAGGGCCTGAATTCAATCCCTGGTTCCACCAAAAAAAATAAAAAGAAAGAAAGAAAGCAAACTTGTTCTACTAATCTCCCTAGTCAAGCCAATGTTACAGAATCAAAAATTGTGCTTCAGAAGTCTTTTGAATACTTGAGAGCTTAAGAATACTTGAGAGCTTCAGAGGAATGTCTAGTTTCCTCCACCAAGAGCCACCAGAATGTTTGCATAATCTTTCTTGTTTTATTCATCCTTTAAAACCTGCTCTTAAAAGTTTCCTGGAATTTAAAATATATTTCTATGAAACATTCATACTTTTATTATTTTCCCCATTTCATCATGACAAGGACAATATTGCATGCATTCCTGGCTCATTCATATTCTTGGAGCCTTCACCCAGTGTCTGAAATGGGAGCACATTATTTTGTTTTATTTTTGGTCTGCTTCGGAACTGAGCATGGAGGCTTCCTAATTTCACCAGTGCCGTGGAGCCCAAAGCTGGGCTTCCCACTCCCAGCTTCCTGTCTGCTACAGCTGCGCAGCCCACACTGGGCCTCGCTGCACAGCACAGCAAGGGGATCTTGAGCCTCCTCCATCACTACTGTGATTTCTTCAGGGCCAGGGCCAGGGTGGGGCTCACCAGGAGGTTCCTCTGGAGCAGCTGGCTGGGATCTCTCCGGGGCCCCACTGCCAGAGCCTGTCCTCACCCTCCTTCTGGGTGACGTTGCTCAAAAGCCTCTCTAGGCCAACGCCCAGACAGCAGCTGGGTTGGGGAGACAGGGGGAGGCCTGGAAGCCAGGCCAGGGGGTGTCAGATAACAGAGCCCAGGGACCCTGCACTGCACTGCAGGAAGACCACTGCGGCTTCCTCAGTAGTATACATCGTTTATAAGAAGCATTTCATCCAGTGCGTGCACAGTGGGCTGGCCTGGGTTTGAGTGTCTTGCTGTTGCTCCCTTCTTATGGATTTATTAGAGATTCTATTTGCCATTTGATCAATGGGGCACTCACAAACTCAGGCCCTTGCTGTCTGCATGTAGAGATTCTTTCTCCTTATACCTGCTTAATGAATGTCTCATGATGGCGATAATTAATGATGGGGATCTTGATGGTGATAGCAGGCTTTCTGAAACATCTTCTTATTCTGCATGACTGGGATAAAATTCAATGATACAGAGTGGGGGTCACTTGTGGCATGAACACCTAAAAGTCATGTCACTTCAAGAAAGGCCAGAGACATGGGGTGATGGGAATAGATATGTGATTTCATTAATCAAATATTTGTAACCAATTAACATTTACAAATGATTATTTGTCTTTCCAAGTATCTCTTTCCCTTATTTTTTATTGATTTTAATGTGTGTCATTTCTTAGTCATCTCCAAAACCAAATCAAACAAATCATTTTCATTCTTCACAGATAAAATTTTTTTTAGGAATTTATATTTTTTAATTTTAATTGTTGTAATTCTGGGGATTGAACCATGTATCCCCAGCCCTTCTGTCTGTTTTGTTTCTACTTGTTACATTTAGACAGGGTTTTGTTAGGATGCTAAGTTGCCCAGGCTGGGCTTCCTTGCCTTAGCCTCCCAAAGGGCTGGGATATCAGATGTGTCACCTGTGACAGGTCAATTTGTATTTTTTACTGTGTGAATCTCTAGTACTATTCAGTCCACCATATGAGGATTTATAGTGATTTTCAATAGCATTAAAAATGAGCATCCCTCAGTAACTATTGGAAACGGGCTCCCAGACTTTCTGAAACCAAAGTATAAGGACACCCAAGGCTCTTGCATATACTGGTATAGTCTCTGCATATAACCTGCTCACAGCCTTCTGTATCCTGCCTGTTGTCTCTAGATTACTTCTAATACTAGCAATGCAAACCTTTTGTGAATAGCTTCTATGTCACATTACTTAGGGCATGAAAAGTTTGTTGCCCATTTTCAGGAGAGATGCAACTGTTTTGAAATATTTTGGATCCAAGTTTGATTGACCTCACAGACGCAAAGCTGCCAGGGCAGATGCCTAACTGTGTATTTCTATCATTGAGCATTTATATCTGGCTGAATGCAATTTTATTTAAATTACAGGTTTTATTTGATGAACTCAGAATCCTAAAGTAAGAACCAGAGTGCCCATCAAAATAACAAATGGACATGAAAATCTTTTTATGCCTTAGTAATTCAAGTAATAATAATGATCTCTAACATTTGCCCATAATTCTGTAATTTGTTAAACAGATGTTTTGAGTTTTAGGGATGGTCTCAATTTCTCCTCATTTATTTTCCTAACTAGATGAGACAATACTTATAATTTTGTAAAATATTAATGCAAATGAATATTTTGGTTAAAAAATTCCTCATCAAATGGCAATTCCAATTCTTGGCCTAGAAAATACTGTCAGCTTATTTACAAATGGTTTGCAAAGCAACTCCTATTGCATTTTAATCGCCAGGATAAAGGGTCCTTCTGCCTGGCCAGAGTCATGGCTCTCTTCTCCAAGACCCACACACTCAAAAGTGTGGGTTCTCCACATTTCAGATACATTAGTTAACATTAAGTCCCTCCAGGAACATTTGCATGGATTCTAGGATTTCCCAGAAACCTACAGTCCACATCGCCTCATCCAGCACAGCTTTTCAAATTCTGGAGGGGGGAGGGTAGAGGATAAAGAAAAGCGAGAGCCAAGATGCAGGACGCTGGGGTCAGGAGGAGCCCCTTGTCCTGGTAGGAGAAAAAGGACTGCCCAAGCATTGCAGGGCATGTGGTTATGCACTGGGGAGGCTACTGTCAACTTAAGCCCCTGCACCTAGCAACTTGTCAGCTTGGCTTGCTCCAGGTGCCTCGAGTTCTCGGAGCTGACAGCTTGTTCATGAGCTCACCTCGAGTGCTCTGCACCCCAGGGGCTGGCCTCGCTTTGGCCCCCGTGTGTGATCTGTCTCCAGCTTCAGCCACTCCCCGTGCCACACTATGAAGAAAACTAGGCTTCACTGCACGTCCAGCAGCTCCACCTGCATCCTTAGCTGATCCCATCTCCCGGAGATAGCAATGCTCTGGGGCAGCAGGACTCCTTCCCACTGAGCCAAGAGAGACCCTTGGGATTTGATTACTGAAGCGGCTCAGTCAGACTGAGGACCACATGGGAAATGGCACTTGGTTTTCTGCTCTCGGAGAAAATGAGAACTTATCAGAATATCTGCTTTAAATTTTTGATACCCAGCCATGAAAGGCTTAGGCAGCAACCAGTGAGATTCAGTAATTTTATCAAATATGCTTGAGTATCAGAAGAAAAGGGTAACAAAAACTAGCACAGTGAACCCTCATTCCATGATGTCAAAGGCAGGTATCACCCCTTCCTACCTGACTGGCATTTCTGTGGGCCTGAAATTGACTTATAACTCAAAACAGACTGGACACTAGGTGTAATCAACATCATCCCACTGAGGAGTCACAAGGAAAGTCCCTTTCTTTGCTTTGACAGGAAAACTGAGGGCCACTTGAAAACCAGCAGGCTGATGCCAGGGATTTGGTAATAAGCAGCAATCAAAATTTATATCCTGGGCCCGGGGAGATAGCTCGGTAGAATAAGTGCTTGCCTGGCAATTGCAGGGTCCTGAGTTGAATCCCCAGTACCACAAATAAAAATTAAAAATTAAAAAAAACTACGTCCTGTGGACTCCTGGCCTGTCTTGCAAGCCTGCCCTCAGGACACAGTGAGACAGGGACTGAGAACGGGAGTGGTGGTGCAACCCTGTAATCCCAGAGCTTGGGAGGCTATAAACAGGTGAATCACTGATTCCAGTCGATGTCATGAGACCCTATAGATCCTGAACTAAATACATAAAAAAGGAACTTATATCTTAGCATGGTAACATTTTCCATAAATGTTCTCCCACCATTAAAGTCCCCACTGGCCTCCTCCTCTAGCTGCTCTCGGACTTCCTCTGCTGGGCCTGGAAGTAGACTGACCTCTTGGAACATCATTTTGCCACATTGCTTCTAGCCCTAAACTCCCTGAGGCCTACCTGCTAACACCCACCTTCAGCTAGGCACAGCCAAGCCCTCACCACCCACAGAGAGCACAGGTCCCTCAGTCTTTCTTCTGAAAATTCCTTCCCTCTCTGTCTCACCAGACACTGCATGCACACAAATGTGTCTTCAGCTTTCCTATCCGAATGTTTCTGCCTGCCTTTTCCTCATTCCCAAGAGGTTTCTTTATTTTGCACATTCTCCAGGTAACATGGGCATGAAGTCCTGTCTTGCCCACAAAACCTTCCCAGGATATCACAGGCCACAAGATCCTCAGACAACACTTCTATCACCACGGAGGCAAGAGCATAAGTTTTCACTTGATCTTAGCCAAAAGGCCCAGTGTGAATATTAAATGTCCCCCAAAGGTTCAGGGATTGAAGTCTTGGCCCCATGGCAAGGGTGACAAGTAGCATAGTCCTCAAGAGATGGGGACCTGGAGAAGGACTGAAGGTCTTTAGGGACTGCTCTAAAAGGGACCGTGAGGCCCCACTCCTTCCTTCCTCTTTCTGTTCCTTCCTCCCTAGCCACAAGGTGAGTATCTATTACATACTGCCACAGTGATGTACCACTTTGTCCCAGGCCAAAAAGCAATGGGGTCCATCAGTCATGGACAAAATCTTCTGAACCAAGAGCCCAAACAAATCTTTTCTCAAGTTGATCATCTCAAGTATTTGTTACAGTGACAAAGTGCTGGCTAGCAACATACCTTACCTCATTCCCAAAAGGAAACATCTCCATGAACTGCCACTGAGTGGGAAGAAGAGGAGGCTCCTGGCCTGAGAGCCTTGCTCTGCCCTGTCATGTGCATGCTTGGGAAGCTCTGCCTTGTGGCAAAAGAGGACTTTTAGTGGTGTGACTCAGTCCCTGGCTGGGTGAGGAATTATCTGGAGTCCATTCCAAACATCTCAAAAGGTAGATTTATTTCAGAGAAATGTCTTTAAACTTCTGGCATTCAGTCTTAACTGACATGACATGGTCCTCACTCACATCTTACCTGCAGTGTAGATAGATACACACACTCATTTCCAAGGATCTTGGAAAGGCAGGAGAGACTGATCTGCCAGGAGCTGGAGACCTAACCTGGGTATGACAGGTTATGTGCGCTATAGCTGGAACATATATATTTGATAAAGGGTCTGCAGTGCAGGGCCTCACTATGTAGATCAGACTCATAGTGATCCTCCCAAGCACTGGGATTACAGGTCTCAATTGCCATCTCAGTGCACTGAAACTTGTGTCTTGATAAGTATTCTCAACTTCTTGTTCACTCTGAAGCAAGTCTATTTTGTCCCATTGGGGGAAGTGAAATTTAGCACAGGAATTATCCTTAGCCATGTTTATAGAGCTCAAGCAACAAGTTCAGAAATGGGGCAACCTCAGCGCCTAGTCCTGCTGCTCAGAAGCCTTTGCTCTGGTTCAGAGGCAGGAAGCAAATAGTGCAAGCCACAATATTGCTCAGTTCTCAGTTCTTTCCCCCTTCATCTGCTCTTTCTGGTTTCTGAAAATTTCACGTACACCCAGGGGACGAGTTGTGACCCTTAATATTGATGTGTCAACTTTATTGGATTAAAAAACACCTAATAGATTACAAAAGTCCTGGGTGGATGTCCATGCAGATTGTGCAGGTGCCACCCGGGCACTCGGTGTGTTCCTTCCTTCCTTCTCTAGTACTGTACTCCTTTTTGCTTCCAGTGATCATGAACTGAGGCTCTACTCTGCCTTGTAGTTCCGCCATGCTATGCCTGCCTAGGAGGCAGCAAACCAGGCACTGAACCCCTGAGCCTCTAAGTGGCTTAAGCCTCTCCTTCAGGCTGTGGGTGTCAAGTTCTGTGTTCTGTGTTGCAGGGAGGGGAGATCTGATGCAAACAATCATTATTACACACAGAGATGCTTGTGAGAATAAGCTGGGTGCCTGGCAGCCTGGTAGAAAGGTAGAGGGGAGGGGTTATAAGTGCCAGAGAGAAAGCCAGCCACCGCAGCAAATCCAGACAGGGCAGAAATTTGGGCAACTCTGTGATTCCTGCTCAGCACTCCTAAGACAGCTGTGGTAACTGGGCAACCTCATTTTCTCTTTTCTCTAAGACCTGAGAGAGAGAGCCCAGTGGGCTCCCCCAGGATCACATGTTGAGCCTGAGGGTCCTGCTTCCACGTCGCACTGAGACAGCACTCGGTGGAGGGCAAATGTTTCTTCACAACCCAGTATGATGCCCCAAATTAGAGTGAAAGGATGCAGGGAAACAGGAGTCACTGAGAAGAGGGGAGCTTGGAAGCATCTCCTAGCAGAGGAGCTGACAAGTTCCTACTGTGGCTGAACAAAGAGCCCCTATAGCTCCTTTGCAAATTTTATTTTTTTATTTTTATTTTTTTAATTGATTAATTTATTTTATTTTTTTTTCATTTATTTTTATTTTATTAAAATACAAATGTCAATCAGACAATTTCAAGACACCTTAACCATACACATTCGATGGATTAATACATTGCAAACTGTTTTCATAACGTTTTGGTATTGTACAAGGTACATACATGATATTATATTTACAGATATTATTTTAGCAGATATCTCTTATCAGTGAATTAAGAGTGTAGTTGCTTACTTATCTAATTTTTTATACCTGAATTATATCAAAAATTCAATAATTATTTACCTAGTGGATGACCATAGTACTAAAAGCCGACATAATATCCTGTCCAACCACCATTAGTGCAGATCTTGCCTCTCATAGGATTATGTAGCACAGCGTTATCTATCCCAACTGTACTGTCTATACACACACATCATGATTTTTTCTTTCTACAACCCTTCCTTTGTCTACACCTGTCAAAAGTGGGCACTCCATTGACATTCA
>PVKA01047614.1:0-14224 GCA_004027165.1 Ctenomys sociabilis
CTGAATTATAGCACAGTTTCAATAATTAATGCTTTTTACATTGTTATCTTCCTAGTGGTTATGCATAGTACAAGAAGCAGACAGGATATCCTGTCCAAACACTATTAGTGCAAATCTTTCTTCTCGTAGAATTATGTGAAAGTAGCTACATATTTATCCTCACTGTACTGTGAGGATACTTTGTATCCACCATTTTTTTGTTTAGTCCTGTCAGAAATGGGTATTCTACTGTCATTCAATTATTATAGCTGCTTGAATTCAGCAAAACACTCCAACACAGTCCAGCAGTCCACAATACTAATGGGTTATCCAAAGAAGTTGTTGACTAGAGCCATTTACAGCTCAGCATATTA
The DNA here is from genome assembly GCA_004027165.1 of Ctenomys sociabilis. Taxonomy (NCBI): domain Eukaryota; kingdom Metazoa; phylum Chordata; class Mammalia; order Rodentia; family Ctenomyidae; genus Ctenomys; species Ctenomys sociabilis. Next base: position 354 of record PVKA01047614.1, read on the forward strand.
TTATGGCTATATTTTATATATCTTGTTTATAAACTTTTCTGCTAGATGGTTAAGACCAAGATAAAGTAAGACCTGTATAATAAAAAATGTAACTTTTGTATGTGATAAGATCAGTTAAGTTCCCTCGAGCTTTATCCAGTAACTATACCTCTTTTAGCTTCTTTGTCAATGTCATCCGTATGGATGAGTCACAGCCACTGCTTGACAAATTTGCTCTCTGTGAAAGCCTGAGAGAAAGTTTTCTCTCCATGTGACTCTCCTTAGGCACACTATAGATCATTGATCGTATTCCTCTGTGGCTCCATAATCTCCTTGAACAGAAAATTTGGGGTACAACTGAATTACATGATGTTACAGTATATGTCCTGAGTCTTCACTGACCTTGAAAGGCTAGGACCAAAATGTTGGCTGACCCTGAAGCCCTTCCATTTCTCTAATTTTTGATCTGCAAACTTAGGTTGTTAACCATCCAGAAGAGAAGCTGATTATTACCCTGCAACATATGCAGTTTAGTTTACCCTATCTGTCCAAATATCTCAGGCATAATGTGGAACAGATATTTTCTATAAAGTATTGATGCATCAAATTTTAAGTTCTTACAGAATATTAAGAAACAAATTTAAAAGTACTATACACATATTATTACATAGAAATTTAGAAATCTAACCGTACACAGCTGTGTAGCGGAATAGTCTTGTAACATTTTTTTTTCCTGTGCCCCTTTTTTATTTATTACCAAAACAACAACAAAAAAGAACAAAAAAAAAATCCTTTCTTGTGAAACATCATGGAAACAAGTGGTATATTGTGACAGGAAGTATGTATTTAGCAGACCAGAATGGTAGGCATTCTAAGCGTGACCAATCTATTACGCATTGCAGTACTCAATGCAGTTGCTTGGTTCAGAGCTATCAGCGTATATAGTTATGGTGAAAATCCTACCATTTAACTGCTACTTTCAAACCCTGCTGATGTTTCTGGGATCTTTGCCTTGCCCATCTTGTGTATACAAATGTTTGACTTTGTCCCGGACCAGTTTCCCAGCTTTTATCCTTACCATCTCTTTATTATCCAATCCTTAAGTTCTCACTTTCCTTTCCATTTGTATTTCTTCTTTAGATTGCTTATACAAGGGAGACTATATGATATTTGCACATGCAGGCCTGCTTTATTTCACTTATGAGTATATGTTCAAGTGGAATCTACTTAAATATAAATGCTTCAAGTTTATCATTCTTTATACCTGAGTAATAATCCATTGTATAAAAATACCATATCTTTTCCAACAATTCCTCATGTGATTGCGCCTTGGTTGTTTCCAAGATTTGGCTATCACAGTTGTGCTGCTATAAACATAGGTACACATATATCACTAAGATATGATGTTTTCACTTACTCCAGGAAAACTCCTAGAACAGGGATAGCTGGCTTAAATGGGATTTCCAGTCCTAGTTTTGTGAGGAGCCTCCACACTGATGACCACAATGGTTGTACCAGTCTACGTTCCCACCTACAGAAGAGAATGGTACCCTTTTCCCCACATCCTCTCCAACATTTCTTGTTGGTTGATTTATTTATGATAGCCATTCTTTCTGGGGTGAGATGGTATCTCAGTGTTGTTTTAATTTGCATTTCACAGATGGCTAGTGATGTGGAGTATTTTTTCATGTATTTACTTCCTTCTTTAATTTCGTCCTCTGAGAAGTGTTCATCTGGAATGCCCATTTCTGTACTGGGTCTTTAAATTTAGCAGTGCTCATGTTTTTATTTCTTTATGAATTATAGAGAGTAGTCCTTTGTCTAAGTGCTTATTAGGTAAGATTTTTTTGAAATTGTGGGCTGTCTTTTCACTTTGTTGATAATTTCTTTTGATGCGCCAAATTTTCTCAATAAGAGGTGGTCCCAGTTGTTAATTATTTCAAGTGTTTTCCGTGTGAATACATGTTTATTCATGAACTTTTTGCCAACCCTATGTCTTCAAGAGTTCCTCCTACTTTGTCTTCCAGGAGATTGAGTGTTTCTGTTTTAATATTTAGATCTTTAATCCATTTAGACTTTAGCTTAGTGCATGGCGATAGACCTGGGTCAAGTTTTAGTTTTCGGCATTTAGAGAGCCAGTTTTTCCAATACCATTTGTTAATGAGGCTCTTTCTTTCAGTAAGTGTGCTTGGCCCTTTTGTCAAAGATCATGTGGCTGAGTGTGTTTGTAGAGGACCCTGAATCTTCTAAGCTATTTCATTGATCCTCAGGTCTATTTTGTTACCAATATCATGTTGATTTTATCACAGTACCTTTGTAGTATAATTTCAAGTCAGGAATTGTGATGCCTTCTGTCTTGTCTTTATTGGCCAGGATTGCCTTTGCTATTCTAGGTCTTTTCTGGTTCCAAACAAATTTAAGAACGATTTCTCTAGGTCTGGGATGTATGTTCATGGCAGTTTGATATGGACTGCATTAAATCTGTACAATAATTTTGGGAGTATGGCCATCTTCACGATGTTGGTTCTTCCTATGCAGAATCAGGGGATATCTTTCTATTTTCTGAAATGATCTATGATCTCCTTTCTTAGGGTACTGTAACTATCCGTGAAAAGATCTTTGACTTCATTGTTTAAGTGAATTCCAAGGTATTTCATTTTTCGTGGTGCTACTGTAAAAGATATTGTTTCTACAGTTTCCCTCTCAGTGTGTTTGTTATCTGTGTAGAGGAATGCTATTGACTGTTGAGTACTGACTTTGTGTCCTGCTATGCTACTGAATTTTTGTATCATCTAATAGCTTCATGGTGGAGATTTTTGGGTCTTCCAGGTAAAGTATCCTGTTATCTGCAAACAGTGATAATTCACTTTTTCTTTACCTATTCTTATTCCTTTTACTTCCCTCCCTTGTCTAATGGCTGTAGCTGATTCCAAAACTGTATTGAATAGGAGGAGTGATAGAGGACATTCTTGTCTTGGACCAGATCTAAGAGTAAAATATTTCAGTTTATCCCCATTTAGAATTATGTTAGCCATTGGGTTGTCATAGATAGATTTTATCAAATTGAAGTAGAGGCCATCTATTCCAAGTACCAGCTTTTTTGATTTATTGATTCTTTGAACTGCTTTATTCATCTCAGTTGAATTAATTTCTGCTCAAATCTTTGTGATTTCTTCCTATCTTTGGCTCTGGGTTTGGTTTGCTCATCTTTTTCTAGATGTCACCGGTGTAGCATTAAGGTGTTTATTTGTTCCATTCTGTTTTTCTAGTGTGTGAGTTCATAGCTACGATTTCCCCTCTGAGAATTACTTTCATCACATCCCATAAGTTCCAATAAATTGTTGAATTTTCATTGAATTGACTTGCCTGTCTTTTAATCTCATTTCTTAAAATTTTTTTGTCTATGACCATTTGGGTTAAGTTTCATCTAAGAATAGCATTTTTATAAATCCAGGAATAAAGATACAGTCAGTTAAGTTATGTTTAGTATTTTAGTAGAAAAAGAATATATCTATATCTAGATAAATATAGAAAGTAAAGTATCCTGTCATCTGCAAACAGAGATAATTTACTTTTTCTTTACCTATTCTTATTCCTTTTACATCCCTCTTTTGTCTAATGGCTGTAGCTGATTTCAAAACTGTATTGAATAGGAGGAGTGATAGAGAACATTCTTGTCTTGGACCAGATCTAAGAGTAAAAGATTTCAGTTTTTCCACATTTAGAATTATGTTAGCCACTTTACAATAATGAAATTGCTCAATCAGGAAAATATTCTGTTTTCCTGACTAAATAATTTTATTATTGTAGCTAAAAGTTCTCTAAGAATAGATTTCATACCATCTCATTATTACCAGATGTTGGTCTTATTCTCAGATCAGATTGGGTGGCCTTTTGGTATGAACAGTGACAGAAACTTTGGAAACTCCTCTCATTTATTGGAAGGTAAAATTAAGTAGAAGTTTGAAATATTACATGAAAGAAATATTTTGCATGTAGGGTCATTGAGAAGGCAATGTCAAAATCTCAACATTTATTTTCTATTTTTAAAGAGAGTACAAATTAGAATTAAAACATAAAAAATTATGTTACAAAATTTTACTTTCCAAAGTAATATGAATTTCACTGTATTTGTTGTAGTACATAGTGCATCTTCCAACCAGTTATTCGTATCACCAGATATATGCATTTAAAATTGGAAGAAGAAAGAAAAAAATACAAAAAATATAGAAAGGTAGCTATGTAAGAAATTAAGGAGAGAAAAGTACAAATGATGCAAAAAAGAAACATAATAAAATATAACATTAACTGCTTCTATCCATAGGCCAGTAGGTGCGCACAATACAGTTGTTCAAACCATCCTGCTTACATACATAGATCAATCTCATTCCCCAACTCCCTCTCCTGTCCTCCTCAACTCAGCAACTCTTTCCTTTTGAATAAGTTAATTTTTTTTTGCCCAGTATCTATTGTACCCTTGAGAGTTCATTTTTGTCTTTCATATTCTCACACTAAAACAATGTGATGTTTGGATGTGTGGGTCTGATTTATTTCACTTAAGAGTATGTCTCTAGTTGCATCCATTTGTGAACAAAAGACTCAAATTTACCTACATTGTGTAAAAATACCACATCTTCTTTATCCATTCTTCAATTCATGGGCCTCTGGGTTGTTTCCAGGATTTGGCTATGACAAGCTGCACTACTGCAAATATGGGTGCACAAATATTGCCGTGGTATTAGGCATTCAGTTCTTCAGGAAAAATACCCAGGAGGGGAACAGCTGGCTTGGAGGCGATCTCCAATCCTAGCTTTTGAAGGAATCTCCATGCTGCTTTCAGACCTTTGTATTAAGCTGTGAGTGATTTTGTATGTAGTCTCAGTAATGCCTTCTGTAGTTGTAGAAACAGCCATTTTTTTATATTCTCAAATTTAGGATTTGGGGACAGATAGACTGTACTGAATTATCAATAGGAATCCATCATGCTCTCTGAAGTCTATGTTACACCACAGCAGTTTACCCAGGAGAGAGAGGGAGATGCTCTACCAGAAGAGACAATGAAAAGGCAGCAGACGTGACAGGAAGTTGAATCTATTACTCTTCTGGAATCAGGTGGAGCAAACTCTAGGGATCAAGGAGTGTGTCTATTGCTGTGCCTGCACAGGCTAGAGAACATGTGTTCATCCATAGTCTGTCTTCAGTTATGCTCAAATCAGACTCTTTATTCTCCAGGACTATTAACTTTATGTTGTTTTATACCACTAGCTTTGTGGCAACTTGTTTTCTTATGTTTTCCTTTGGCTTGCCTGGCAAGCGCTTGTTCTACTGAGCTATCTCCTTGGTCACAACTTGAAAAGAAGCAATATTGATCTGTGACACAGATAGTCCTTTTAACAACTATTTGTTAGGATAACTGTTCTCAACAACACTCCCCTTATCAAAATCATAATATACAATAAATATTATCTACTACCTTTATAAATGGTTATGAAAGAAAAAAGGTATAGCAGCACAACATCATGATGTTTGTTTCTTCTTTGGAAGAATGTTCAGATTCTTTGCATACTTTTTATTTATTTTTTTAAGTTCTTGCCAGTTATGTTATTTTATTTATTTACATGTTTTAAATATTATCTCTTTACTAAATATATGCCATGTAAATATTCCTCCTAATAATTGGACTGTCTCATTACCCTATTATTTTATTCCAGAAAAACTTTTGAGTTTGGTGCAAACCTATTTGCTTTTTTGTTCATTTGTTTGTTTGCTTTGTTTTTGTTATCCATACTTTGGAGTGCTATCCAAGCTCAATTGCCCAGAAAATGTCATGGAGAAATTCTCCTATGATTTCTTGTGTCCTACTGAAGTTAAAGTCCTACATCTAAGTTTATTGTATGTTGTCTGTTGATTTGTGTTTCATTTGAGATGAGGCAAGGCTTTGATTGTATCCCTTTTGATATGGATATCCAGTACTCAACTTCATTACTGAAGAGGCTGCCATTTTCTCATTCAGTTCTTGTCACCATCATTGCAAACAAGCTGGCTGTAAATACTCAATTTTATTTCTGAGCTTCCTGTCCTGCTTGTTTGGTGGATATGTCAGTTTTAATGCCCATACTGTCCTGTTTTCATTATAGTAGCTGCCCAATGATATGTTTTGAAATGATGGAGTGTTATGCTTCCAGTTGTGTGCAGTTTCAAAGCTACCATTATATTCCCAGTAAAAACTTAAAAACTTAGAATCAAGTCACTAAGCCATAGTATTAAAATCCTTAGCTGGATCCATCAGATGACAAAAAGAAACAAATAGGAAATCTTTTGTTTGCTAATGAGATATGCTTGTAATACCTCTGCAATTACAAATCTAATGAAAACATTTCAGTAAAGTTTCAGTTTACAAAATAATTATCAATATATCTATATACTGACAATAAACCATTCAAAAATAAAATTCAGAAAACATTTTTCATGTACAGTAGCACAAAGCAATAGTTACAGGTTAAACTAACCGAGACAGTGCATTTTTTATACACTAAACAATGAAAATCATTGATGAAAGAAATTTAAGGACATGCAGATAGTTAGATAGCCCTGATATGTGGGTTGAATTTAGTATTTATAAAATATGGATAATGCTCAAGGTTTTCTAAAGATTGAATATAACCTCCATTAAATTTCTAACGGTGTTTAAATTTAAAGCTCATTTTTGGAATTTAATACTTAATTTTTATTCTTTTCCAAGATTTTTATAGTTGTTATAGGTTCTTTATTCTTGAAGATGTATACAGTGTTCTTAAACTATTGTTTGCAGCAATATGTAATATACATGCATTTTAAGAGAAAGGACCTATATCAACCACTGAATTTTCTAATCCATAAACACACACATCTAAAGTGCTAAGATCTTTGTAACTGAATGTTTACGGAATGAGGTTGTGGTCTTCAGTACTCAATTAAACACTAATTTATGTGCTTCTATAAAGGTAATTCATATCTGTGATTGATTGATTCATTCATTAATTTATCTTTATTTTTAAGGAAGGGTCTACCAGGTGTTCAGACTCACATGATTCACCTGTTTTCAACCTCCCAAAAGCTGGGATTACAGTGGCACTTCACCATGCCCAATCTCAATCACAGCCTCAGTGCAGCCTGGGTGCAGGGCTGGCAAGGCTCTTATTTGCAGGTGATTTAATCCATTGAGCAATTTGGCCAGCCCAACTGTGATTAACACATTTAATGATTAGACAATAAAGGAAACAAATTTGATAATTTTTTTGTGAAAGTCAAGAATTTGCTTTCTATTGCTGGGGAGATGATTCAGTGGAATAAGCACTTCCCTGTCAAGTGCAAGGGCCTGAGTTCAATCCCCAATTCTGCAAAAAAACAAAAAATAAAAAATAATTTGCTTTCTATAGTTAGATCAGTAGAAAATTAATCCTGTTTTAAATATATCAAGAGTATTCTCCCAAACAATGGCCTATTTGTTAGGAAAAATATTTTGTAAGAGTTTCATAAGATGCATAGGAAAAGAAATAATAGCCTCTTGGTTCTCTTCTTTTATGTCTTAGGTGAGATGAGGGAGCTGATGAACTCTCCTAGCACTACAGTTACATAGACAAAGCTAAAGATAATGTCAAAATTCATCATCCAAGTAAAACATATTCATACTTTCCAAGTCACCATGTATGAAGATACATTACATTCTAGGCTACAAAGTACAAATGAAAATACTTAATGGAATACAAATAATGAAAATTATATTCTAAGACTGGATTAAAATAAAACTAACATAAAATAATGAGAGGTTACCTGAGAATATAAAAGGTTTAAAATGACAAAGCAAAATGTGAATCAAAATAGATGTTTTCATCTGAGAAGGAGGTGACTACTGGTGATGTGGGGGAAGGGGTTGACCAGCTCTAGTAGGGCCTTGCAACAGGCACCGTAGGTAGTGGTGACAATAATGGCATATAGAGGGTGGTTCTCTTATGACTCCCCAGACATAATCAGTGTTTTTGACCTTGTGCAACATTTTTGAGGTAGCTATTAACCTATCACTTTATAGTTCTCCTCAGTGTAGGTTTTCATCCAAATGTCCTGTATAGGAATAGATCTTTTCAAGAGTCAACATAAGGGAATTTCTTGAAGTGGCCTCGATCCTCAACAATGACCCTAAATATTGAGATTCCTTACCAAGTGAGGCCTTGGAAGCAGCCCAGTCCAAACAATGGCCAATCACTTCACAAAATATCTGGAATTCCAGGGAGTTAATTTCAAACAGTGGTCTCCTGAATATCCCTTTTAGAAACTCCTCAACATATACTCTAGAGGAATCAGATTACTTTGCTTTATACCTATCTCTTCCCCTTGATGAACCACTTTTATACAGAGGCAGAAGGGGTTAAATAAAAAGGGGCTAATTTGGAGGGTACATACACTTGCTCATCTGTTTTTGGCTGGTTGCCTCTCAGAGATTATTTCAGGTTCTTCTTTATTTTTGTTGGTTCAGGATTAAACCCTGACCTGGATCAGACTCTAGGAAATCTGAGGCCTCCCTAAGCCATACGAGGTTACCACAGAACTGTAATTTGGGACTTAGCACTCAGCTGGTCCCTTTGGTCAGGTTAGAATCTTTCCACTGGTTGTCTGATTCACATGCAGCCACACGAGAACTCTATCCCTCTGCTGAAAGTTCAGAATCTTGGGGTTCTTGTGGAACTACTTGGACAACTCTGAGAGGTGATCAGGCTCCACTTCTGCCTCTTAGGGGTAGGCCTATAAAGAAGATCAGGATTCCTTCACAGGGAGACAGGACACTGAAGCTTTTTTATCCCCAAGGAAGCAACTTTATTCATGCTGGCACTGACTCAGTGGACTCAGATCCAAAGTGTGAGCAGGATTTCTCTTTTTATTTCTTTGTCTCCCTTATATAGTAACATACAGTCTGACTGGGTACAGTTCATGTTACAGGACCATTCCAAAACTACACATGCCTATGTATGAACTGCTTATGCTGTTTTTTCTGAAAAGAACCTCACCATATTCCTTTTGCAAGGGTCCTACTGTTGATACAGGCTAATTATTTAGCTCAGTGAGAGATAGACTTATAGGTAAAATACAATGAGTAAGTTGTACTTTTAAACATACATGAACAAAAGAAAGATGAATATTTATTCATGTACGATTAGTAATTGAATTTCTATTTGTTCATTTACTTACATACTGTTAGATATCACACTGAATGAAATTTCCCTCCAGTACTGAAGGAATAGTTGGGTTTGCAGAAGATTTCTTGGGCACTCAGTGTAAGTGAATCTGAAATAGTCTGTGCTTTCTCTTTGCATTTTTCTTCTTAGTCCAATGATTTACGGATTAGCTATTCCATTAAGTCTTGAAAGTCTTAAAACTTAACATTTAATGAACTCTTTCATCTCTCAGTAGTCCCCAGAAGGAAACAGTGAAAAGATTTATAAAAGAAAGACAAGCCATAATAGCTGAGTTCACGTGGTAGCCCATTTGCCTGATTGGAAAAGGACCCAAAGAACAACATTAGGGACATTTATTTTTGCCTTTGCAAAGTTAGTATCACAATACAAAAAGTTGCCTAGCAACTAATAGCTGAAATTGCCCAGGCAGGATCTCTTGTTAAAGATTTAGGTAGCTTGTCTGCTTTAGGTATTCAGGCCTTGTCTTTCCTTCCTACATATGGATAATTTCCAGCTTCATCTGCTCCCAGCAATCACCCAGAGAACTAATGCTACCTTACTGTAACCTCAGAGAGAATTCTTCAGGGAACGAGACCAAGAGGTCAAGTATTTGTGAATAAAGAACCATAGCCCGGGGAATCATTGGTGTTGCCACATTTGTTTTAGTTGTTTGATTGTTTGTTTTTGTGTCTTCAATCATCTTGTTTTGGGAGTTCAGTGATAAGTCATAGGATTATATTTCATTTATCATAGAAAAGCACAATATTCTACATTAGCAGCATTAATAAAAGTTATATGTATTGTCTGGAAACTAAATGATTGGGGCACAATGTATCCATCTCCATTTTTTTGGGACCTGTGACAAAGCCCAGTACTTTATTTGCCTGTGGAGTTAAGGCTTTCTTTTTGTTTAGACACAGAATAAATATTCCAAAAGAACACAATTACCTTAAGCATGTGGGTGTTTTGGAGGACAATGACAGTAATACATGCAAAGAGCAAGGAATTTTTTCTTATCATTCTTCTCTGACAACTAACTAGAGCCTCATGCAAACTATAGTAATTTCCATGAAGAGTAATGCCTCCATTTTCCTAACAATCAATCTCTCACTAGATCCTTCTCTTAAAAGCTCTATGAACTACCATGCTGCAACATTGGAGAGCAGTGTAAACATGTAAATTCCCTTTAAATAATAATACTTCAGATATTGCAAAGCAAATTTGGATATGCTGAATGAGAATTTACATTTATATTGATATGATTTATTTTTTATAGGCACAAGAATAATTTCAACTTCAATGCTCAATGTATTACAGAATTATATTCATTTCAAAATCATAATAGGGGATAATGTAATGTTATGTTTTCAGGAGGGTCTTATTCTGATCCTGAGATGAGTGGGTTTTTTTATAGAGATATTGCTCAGTGTCCAAGTGCATACCTGGCAAGCATGAGGTCCTGAGTTTAATTGCTGATGCTCACACACAAAATCGTAAAGTAGTTCAAATTTCCTTATGCCCATTCCTTCCAAAACTCATTATCTCTTAGTTAATAATTAGCATAAATATCTAACTCATAACAATAGTTCAATTACAATGGTAAACCAAGAAGAAATAGTTTTATGCTAAGAGTACTGTAAGATTCTGCTTGTTTACCTTAATAAGTCTTAGGGAATCTATATAAAATCAGATTCTGATTTTACTGAACTAAACCAGGAAAACACATTAGACAGTGCCGATATTATGCCTCTACTGACAAGTGGGTTTGGTACAGAGGAAACGTTCCCAGTTGATATAAGTTGAAATAGTTCCGAGGCCACTGGGTTTGTAGTCTGATGCACTGTAACTCAGGAATTAGGCACTATACACTATTTTGGTTTAAGTATAGGCCTACTCTTTTAAGAAAAATTATGAGACACTGATACTGTGACTACATGACTTCAAATGCTTTCATAGTCATAGAATAAGTATAATCTGATTCACCCAAGAAAAATTTAAATAACCACAGTCCAATAAACTCAACATTAAAGTAAATGTAGAAATAATTCTGAAGCTAGTCATTTCTTGAAAACCTAAGTAAATTGTATATATTTTTTGTTCCCAGTACATTCTTGTTGAATATCTTAAGCACTACATCCTTCCTATTGAGATTCAGCAAAATTAATCCAATCACATACAGATAAACGCACTGAAAAGGAGGCAATAGAAGAAAGCTTTATTGGTATTTACAGACTCTCTTTAGACTTTGAATGAGTGCCTCAACTCCATTTCCTGAAGTAGTACCCACAGAATGAGATTCTCATAGGAGTGTGAGCCCCATGTTAACTGTACACTCAGGGAATCTATGCCATGTCCCCATTAAGATGACATGAGATGGAGCAGAGTCAGTGATGCTAACTCTGGAATGATCTGCAAATACAGATGAACATTTTCAGAGGGATTGGAACGCTGCATGAAGAACACAGTAAATCAATTGCTGGCAGATTTGTGTCGAAATCTTATCAGTAAGGTGCAAAAGAAAATTAAGGTGCACCTGGTGGTGAGCTTTACAATGACAAATGAGGCAATGCATTTCAGTTGTATTTTGCAACCAATAGCATGATTTAAACCAACTTCCAACGCTCATTCCATTCCACTCATAGTCTACCTATTATTTTGTTTTCCACTTCCATCTACACCTCTTTCTCACAGTGGTCACTTAACTTGGTCACAGCTTTGTCAAGTTCGCAAGCTAATGCTAGTCAAAAATGAGTAAAGAATAAGTGTCACAGAAGAGTTTCTTTAAAAAGGGGAAATGACTCAATGATTAGATAGCAGACAATGCTAAAAACATCTAAAAAAATACATGGTGAGAAAGTGTCTCAAAATAAAAACAAACCAACAAGAATGAAAATGCTGAGTCTTACTCAAATTGGAGCTTTAATCAACTGATCTTCATATTCTCAGGCATAATATGCAGTGACCATTTATAAATGAAATTTGAAGCACTCAAAACTTCTTTGCCATGTGGCAGCTACTGGTACTACATTAAAAGACAAACCTTTGGAGTATTTCAAAAGAAGATAATGTAAACATAAACGAAAACAGTGGCAGTTATAGAAAAAACTATAACCTCATCGGATGCGTGTGCACTGGGAGCAGCATGCTTAGTTGTTCTCCATATTTCAAAAGGTAAGAAGCCTTTTGCTTGGGTGAAGAACCAAAGCTGCTGCTACTATGGATGTTTCTCATGAAACTGAGGAGAGGCTATATATGTATTGCTCTTCTGTCTGGTACAAGAATCGTTGATGAAATAACACAGATGATAGAGACACCATATTCAGAGAAGATTGATGAGTCAATCACTATAAAATCCAGGTGGACAAGTTTACTCATGTTTACATCAAGGCAATAATTCTTGTTTCGATGTGACATATTTTGGGGGGGATGTGTGTGAGGGTACATTATGTGCACTTTTGTTGCCCAGCCAACACTACAGCTACAGAAATGAGCAAGAGGGCTGGGAAGATGGCTAGTGGCATAACGTCTCTCTGGCAAGTGTAAGGTCCTGAGTTTGATTCTTGGTATAAAAATAAATAAATAAATAGATAAATAAATAAATAAATAAAATCAAGCATTTGACTATACCTCAAGGAAACTCAGTTGGCCACTTTGTGTTAGTATACGCACAGACAGAGCAGCTGTAATCAGTCTTTAGTTCTTGTGTCAAGGATGTTGCTCAGTTAATGATCAATTCATGTAAGGACATAGCAGCCAGAGGAGATCTTGGTTGTTAGATGGTAAAAGTCTGTATATCAAAACTTCATTTTTTATTCTCTAACTACAATAAAATTGTGATCCATCAATTAATATAAATACAAGAGAGCATTGATGATGAAAACTTCTAAAACAGTTAGGACTAGTTTTTCTTAATAAATACAGTACATCTCATGAGTGCACACATATTCTTGAATTCTGTGCAGGATGTGATAGCCAATTCATTTTTATTATTTTATTCTCTCTATTCCTTTATGCTGCATTATATTAGTTTCTTCACATTTTTGTAAGGCTTTTTGTGGTGACAAGTTTTATTTTATTTTTCTTCAGTAAGCCTCATTGAGGCTTAAGTCAGGATTTATTATCTCTCTGAACTGAACAGCATTCTAAGCCATAGACTGGAAAGCCTTCTATCTGATAGCAAACACATATCTGCACTATATATATATATTTTTTTTTTTCTTCATTCACATCAGCCTTAAATTCCCATATATATTTTTAGATTATCACTTTCTTCTTGACTTGACTTTCCTAACAAAATTCATCAAATTCATTTCAGGTCATACTTGTCTTCAGTTCTCTCTTCTCTTGCTCTCTTCTGCTTTCATTTAAATGTTCTCCTGCACAAGATCTGGATAATCAAAAGCCTTTTCCATCTCATGAACTTGGGTGGAAAAAATGCCATAACTCTGCCAAGCATGGCAGTTTTATGATTCCCAATTGTATTTGGGTTCTTGGAATTGCCTAGCAGGTCCATTACTGTCCACTCCAATGATGCTCGGCTTGACAGCCCTCACTGGGGAAATGTGCAGAGCTCTCCTCTCCTCAGCTTTGCCTGCTTCCTCCTGATGTTTCTCAGGAGCTGTGCACACATACCCATCTGAGAATTATGAGCTGTGTTCTCCAGCTGAGTTACTCAGTATTGCC
>PVKA01047615.1:0-14227 GCA_004027165.1 Ctenomys sociabilis
AGGAGGAGGAAGAGGAAGAGGAGGAAGAAGAGGAGGAGGAAGAGGAAGAGGAAAGAGAAGCTGGTATAGGACACAGTCTTAGAAGATATAGATGATTAATAAACTAATTAATAACTGGGAAAATAAGAAGAAACAAATGAGTTAGGAGACAAATGACTCCTTGAAATATCAAAGAAAGAAGGGCACAGTCATAGACTGTCCAGGCTTCTCAAAACTCCTCTTCCATAATATCAGTTTTGCCATCATCATGATCAAAATATGTAGCCAGCTCACAGAAACAAGACCTGAAATGAGTTTATTATATTTGCTTAGATCTGGCATGAATCTTATAACCTTACAAAAGAGTCATTAAGAGGTCTCAAGTTATTTTTTAAAAAGATAGTTTAATTTGAAAATGTATCCAGGCATTATGCTGCATGCTTATAATCCTAGCTCTCTGGGAAGCTGAGACAGGAAGATGGCAAGTTTGAGGTCAGCTTGGACAGCTTAGTGATGTAGCAAGACCCCGTCTCAAAGAGGTTGGAGGGTGGGGGATATAGTTCAGCACAAAAGCTCTGGATTCAATCCCTCAGTTCTGAAAAAAAGAAAAGACTAGAAAAAAGAAAGTGTAGGTAGTCAGACATACACGCTTCCATGTATTACCCATAATGCTGCCTGGAAGAGGATGAAGGCCTTCTCCATTTTTTTCTTTTCTTCCTAATCCCTGTGTACCCACTACTGGAAGTGTTGCTATAGATGGATCAGACTTCTTCATAAGAAGTTTAGACTTTAGATTCCTTGCCAGTTAAATGTGCATACGCTCATTAAATGTGATATTTATAAAACACCACCATATCAATAACTGCCACATGCTATGGGCACAATACATCTGTCATCATTGTTATTACCATCAACATTTATAGGTTTCAGCCAACCCAAATTTCATTGGTATGGCCTTCTCAAATCTGTCAAACCAATGGTGATTTCTCCTTCTTTTGAGCTTGTGCAGTTCTTTCCTTCTAACATCCAAGCATACACTGTTTTTTTTTTTATTTTTTAAAGAGAGTACAAATTAGAATTAAAACATAAAAAATTACAAGTGATACAGATTTTTCACTTAACAAGTAATATGAATTTCACACTGTTTGTTGTAATACAGTGTAATCTTCCAACCAGTTAAACTCATATTACCAGATACATGCATGTAAAATTGGAAGAAGAAAGAAATGTCTAAGAAATTAAGAACACAAAAACAACTGAAAAAAGGAAATGAAACAAATTACAGCATTAACTGCTTATTTCCATAGATCAACAGAAATGTATAGTTCAAACCATCCTGCTTATAAACATAGATAAATCTCTTTCCCACACTCTCTCTCCTGTCCTCCTCAACTCTGTAACTCTTTCCTTTTGAATAAGTTCATTCTCTTTCACCAGTGTCTATTGTACCCTTCAGATTCCATTTTTCTCTTTCAGGTTCTCACACTAAAAATACGATACGATGTTTGCACATGCGGGTCTGATTTATTGCACTTAACAGTATGTTCTCTCGGGCTGGGGAGATAGCTCAGTAGAATAAGCACTTGCCTGGAAAGCATAAGGTCCTGAATTCAATTCCCAGTATCACCAACAAAAAAAAGAAAAAAAGAATATGTTCTCTAGTTACATCCATTTACTGACAAAAGACTCAAATTTATCCTGTTTTATAGCTTATAATACTCCATTATGTAAAAATACCACATCATCCTTGTCCGTTCTTCAGTTGAAGGCATCTGGGTTGTTTCCAGGATTTAGCTATAACTAACTAAGCTGCTATAAACATGAGTACATATACATCGCCATATGTGGTATGAGGTTTTCAGTTCTTCTGGAAAAATATTCAGGAGGGGAACAGCTGGCTTGAATGGGACCTCTAATCCTACTTTTTTAAAGGAATCTCCACACTGATTTCCACAGTAGTTGTTCCAGTCTGCACTCCCACCAACAGTGCAGAAGGGTTCCTTTTTCTCCACAGTCCCTCCAGCATTTGTTATTGGCTGACTTCTTGATGTTAGTCATTCTTTATGGGGTGAGATGGAATCTCAGAGTTGTTTTAATTTGCATTTCTCAAATGACCAATGATGTTGGACATGTTTTTATATATTTACTTGCCATTTGTATTTCTTCCTCTGAGAAGTATATATTCATCTCAGATGCCCCATTTTTGGACTGGGTCTTTGAATTTGGGGGGGCCTGATGTTTTCAATTTTTTGTATATTCTAGATAGAAGGCCTTTGTCTGAAGGACAGTCAGTTACAATTTTTTCCCTAGTTTATTGATTTTCGTAAGTATTCACTATTTCAAATTCTGCTCCTTATTTCATATATGCATTATCATTGGGATATGCTTGAAGTCACTTAGAGGTACAGAAAATATCTTAACATTTAAAAACTCCATTAACATGTACCATGTGCTAAGCTTATGGCTGGCGCTCAGTAACATTTAAATAAATGATAAGCAGATACCAAGAAATAATTGTTTCCTTGCTAATGTTGAAAGCATTCTGGGTTCTTGGCAATTAAACAATATTCACTGAATAGATTCTGAGCAGAGATGTAATTATCAATTGTACCTTATATGCCACTAACTGCTAGAATATTAAAGGAGGAAGGGGCCATATTTTACAGATTGGAAAATTAAAGCCCATATCAATAATACAGATTAACACTAGCTGAACAAAAGTTATGATGGGAATAATTCTCAGGATTCTTTCTGCTATATGTTTTAAAACAACCACCAATAAAAGTTATTTCAGCAAATGTTTACTGAAGAGGGGGAAAAAGTCCTCTAGGTTTTTTTGCCAGACATGTCGTTTCCTCTGACACTCAGCAGCCTTGGTGGGGAGGTGGGGAGAGATGGGGAGGCCCTGCAGGGACTGTGACTGGGTCCCTTGTATGAGGTGGGTAGAGGTGGGGTAGACGCCTCTTCTAGGAAGACTCCTTGGCTCCAGGCAATAGAGCCATCTTTGATGCCTGCTCCTCTTAGCACTCAGCTCTCAGTGAGCCACAGGGAACCTTCCAGAGAGCACTGTTCCTCCTACTCAGTCCCTGTGCCAGGCAAACCCCAGAGTGAGCCATATAAACTCAGTCCTAGAGACCAAAAATTAATTAGCTAATTAATTAACTTTAAAAATGGTTCTTGTCCTCACTACCCCGGGAATCTGCTGCGCTCAGAAAATGAGGATAAAATGTTTATGACTAAACAAACATGTAAGGGGCAATGTCTCTGGGCTGGCCTCAGGGACAGAGCATGGAGGGAGGTCTCAGGACAAGGGCCTCTTTGGTAGCCCTCGCTGGGCTCACAGGCTCCCTTTCAGCACCCAATCCTCAATTCCTCTACCTCCCACCTCCCACTGCTGGTGTTTCTCTATTTCTTAAATACACCTTCCTAATCCTCTCCTTCCTCCTTTTTAAAGCCTTCCTTTCCTTTCAAATACTTCCTCAAATGCCAGCTTGTTATTTTCAAGATCTTTCCCAAGAGCTCGGACTAAAACATGTTTCATATCACAAACTTCAACCTTTTTTGTTCCTTCAGTCATTCATTCATTCATATTTAATTATCTATATGTGCAGAACTGTTATCATCATAAAATGATGAGCAAGACAAGCCCAGTTCTTGAATTAGGTAAAGAAATACTTAGTCAGTTAACTAAATAACTGCAAGCATAAAAAGGAGAATTAAAACATGTTACAAGACAGGTAGAAAGCCATTGAACTAGGCTTCCTCAATATGTCAGAAACTCGTGTCCAGTTCAGCTTGGTGTACTGGGGTTATCCCCCTCATGGGCATGGGGACTTGTTTGAGGGTACAAGAGCTTCACTTGACCTTTCCTCCTTCTCATAGGTCAAAGATTCAATTCTACTGAGCACTGCTGAAGACTTCACTGCCCAGCCATGATTCTCTCAGACCCTTCTCAGGATCTCAGATTATCTCCAGTGATCATATACGCAGTTTTTTTTTTGTTTGTTTGTTTTTTTTTTTTTTTTTTTTTTTTTTTTTTTTTTTTTTTTTTTTTTTTTTTTTTTTTTTTTGTCTTTTTGAGACAGGGTCTCACTATGCAGTTCAGGCTGGTCTCGAGCTCACTTTGTAGCTCAGGCTGGTCTCGAACTCACAACAATCCTCCTGTCTCAGCCTCCCGAGTGCTGGGATTACAGGCATGCGCCACCACACCCGGCATATACGCAGTTTTTAACTAAAGACCATGTCTTTGAAGAATAATGCATTGTGTAAAGCAACAAAGCATGGTGAACTCTGCAACCAGACTACTTCTGTGTCCTGTCTCTGATGCTTAATAACTGGATAGCCTTATCAAGTCATTTAACCTCTTCATGTTCAATTTCCTCATCCTTTAAAGGGTCTGTGCATGATGCTATCCAAGCCATAAGAGTATAATAAAGATTGAATGAGTTACTGTCCAGTTGGGATGACACTTACCACATTGTAATGGTGAGGACAGTCAGGTCTTGGGTGGAGATTTTTGACTACCACCACCATCAAGGCATCTATTCTTGGCTCCTAGAACCCAACCTACATCAGAGCCTCAGGCTTCTGCTTAAGTGAGAGGAAAGGCTGGAATTTCTTCAAGGGGACAAGCTGCTAGCAGCAATAGAGATAGCCTAGAAGCTAGATAGACAAAGGCACTGAGGGCAACCGGCACACTATGTGCTGCTTTTCATTCTCCAGCACCAGACGCATCTCAACTGCCCACTTGCTACATAACTTGCTTCCCCATTTAATCTCAGTGTAATCAGTATTACCTAAGCAATCATGCTCATAATCTTTTTGGTTAACCACACTTTTGTCCCACCTCATGCCCACCTTGTGATTTCCTACTTTTCTCCACCTTGGACCCATTTCACTTCATGGCTTTATTCTATAAAAATCTCTATAAAAGGCAGGGCCCTTGACAACCCACTCAAGATCCCTTCTGTCTCTCTCTCTCTTGGACAGGAGCTTTTTTTTTCCCATAAATACATTCTGCTCTTAACCTCCACTGTTTCTAAATTTCATTCTTCAGTTTTAGAGAACACAAACTCATACCAGTTTTCTAAAAAGTTGGGAATTTATTTCCCCTATATCAGCATGACCTGGGGTTCCGTACTGTACTTCCTAATGTTCCATTAAAGCAAAACTGAGACCCCGTTAAGTCATGTGACACAGGCAGTCTAGGGTGGTGGAAATAGCGGCAGACATAAATCCCAGGCTCACAATCCACTCTCTTCTCTGAGGCTCATTACCTTCTTTGCAAAGTGGAGTAGTAATTCCTCCTTATAGGCCAGTAGGAACTAAAGGAGGTCACAGAATGTGCTTCGAACTAGGGTCAGCAAATGGCTGGTCAGCACTCAACAGGACATTATCCAGTGTCCCGTGACTTCTCAGTAATCCCTTTCTGCTCAGTGGAATAAGCACTTGTCTGGCAAATGCAGGAGCCTGAGTTCAATCCAAAAAAAAAAAACAAAGATGTTAACAAATAATCCCTTTCTGACCTTCTTCACAAATTTTCTAGGAAAATTAAGCAAAAAAAAAAAAAAGAAGAAGAAGAAGAAGAAGAAAGACTAAAGATAGAAATACTGTGTAACTGAGCCAGAAAAATAGCTCACTGGACTAAGCACCTAGCAAGCACAGGAACTGGGGTTCAGTCCCCAGCACCACATAGCACATGAGCCCTGCCTCTGGGTACACTGAGCCAGCCACCAAGACCAGGTGTGTGCCTGTAATCCTAGTGCTGGGGAGGCTAAAAATAGGAGGATCACTAGGAATCCAAGCTGTGAGGCGAGACCCAGTACCAAATACATTAAAAGAACTTTTTTTCAAAGAAATGCCATGTAACTGTTCTGTGCTATTGATGCCAATCACACAATTAAGATTATTAAGCCCTTAAGGGCTGGCCACATGGCTCAGCAGACTAATGCACCTGCTTAGGCAGAGCACAGCAGCCAGGGTTCTATCCCAGGCATCCATGCCTGCCCAGCCTGTGGGGCACACTGAGACTGTGATTGAAACTGGGCATGGAGGTGTGCACTTCTAGGCCCAACACTTGGGCAACTGAAAACAGGAAGGTCACTACTAGTACAGTCTACCTTGTGGGACCCTGTAGACACTATACCAAATACATTTTTTAAAAAAAATTTAATAAGTCCATTTGGGAAGTGGGCTAGGTGCCAGGAGCCAAAGGGTTGATGTCCTTGGAGTTACCCCTTTGGAACTGGGTCTCTCAAAGAAGAATAGGCTTGTCCAACCCACTATGTTCAGCAAGCCTCAATCCCAGGACAAAGCTCCCTTGAGAAAGATTTCATCTCCATTGCCCATCTGCCCTCCCTTGTACTAAAAGATGAAGCAAAGTACATGTGTGACCTGGGGCTTGGCTCTTAGCTGTCTTAAAAAGAATCTAGGAACTCACAAATGTTACTGTTAGGATGGCTGCTGAGGTGCACTAAGCTGGGGCCGCTGTACCCTCCCCCAGAGGGAGGTGCACTGCCTCAGAACCGCAGCCAGGTGCCATTATATCCAGCCAAGGTGCCCTCCAGAGATGAGTCAGGGCACACAAGGCCAGAGCTAAAGGAAGCCAGCCAGGTGCTCTTTAAGAAACAACCTTGAGTGGGAAGGTAGGTAGGAATCAAAACCAAATGAGGGAGGTAGAAACTCAAAGCCCTGGTCATTGGTGGGAGAAGATAGGCTTTCTCCCTTCCTGAGGTTTATTTAGCCTTGTCTTTGTTTTTTTTCTGAAACAAGGTCTTGCTATGTAGTTGAGTCCTGAACTTGCTATGTTACCCAGGCTAACCTTGAACTTGCAATTTACCTCAGTTTCCCCAGTGCTGGAATTATAGGGATGTGCCACCACATTTGGCCTTAACAGTTTTTAAGATGGAGAAACATCTTCTGTTGACCTCTCCTCATATCTCATTTGCTAGAAGTAAGTCACATGCCACCTATAGACTAATCCCTGACCAACACATTGAGATGATCCAGATTAGTTTTGACTCAGTCTCTTAAAAACAGCTAAGCCTCTAAACTCAAAGAAGGGAGGCTCTGTGCAGGGAAGAAGAAAGAGAAGCTGGGCCATTAGTGATGCAACCAGCAATCCCTGCTTCAGAGACTCATTTATATCCAGCAAAGGGAGAGCATGTTATAACTTTTAATAGATCCCACAGCTTTCAAGTCAACCAGCTGGGTCCCAATCGTGCCTCTTACCAGTTAAAAACTCTTTGAGTGGGACTCAGCCTTGGAGAGCTATGGAGTCATCTAATAGGACTTCTGTGAAATTCAAAAGAATTAATTTAATGTTTATTCATGACTTGTGCCTTCCTATAAGTTACCCTACAGTGCTCAAGCATGGCTACTGGGGTCAGACGATAAGATTGTCCTAAGGCTGGATGCTGGCTGTTCTGAAGCACTTTCTCCTCCAGGATAACATCAGAATCAGAACAGCGCTTGACCTGCTCAGGAAAGAATGAGACCAGCCCACCTGTCAGACCACTCAAGCAAAGGAGACAGACAGTGGTGCTGCTTGGCCTTCTAGGTCTGTTGGAATGGCCTTGTAAAGAGCATTCTCTCTGGGCCTCTCAGCATGTATGGTCTTAAAGCTCTAGTCCTGGAAAAGATCTTTCTTTTTTTTTTTTTTTTTTTTGTCTTTTTTTTTTTTTAGACAGGGTCTCACTATGCAGTTCAAGCTGGCCTTAAGCTCACTTTGTAGCTCAGGCTGGTCTCGAACTCACAATACAACCATCCTCCTGCCTCAGCCTCCCGAGTGCTGGGATTACAGGCCTGAGCCACCATGCCCAGCTTAAAGTTTCTACTGCCACACTCTTTTTTTTTTTCTTCTTTTGGTGGAACCAGGGATTGAACTCAAACACTTACGCTTGGCAGGGAAGTGTTTATTCTACTGAGCCATCTCCCAGCCCTCCTGGAAAAGATCTTTCACACAGGCACAGACTGAAGAGAATTCACCCTATCAGATATATGACTGTCTGTCCTGCATGCAAGTGATTGCTATGGCCAGAAGAGAGGAACAGCTAATTGATTAGAATCAGCTCTTTAGAAGGTTCACATTTTAAGTAGCAGCTAATATTGATTGAGCCCTCACTAGATGCCAAACACTACACTAAATGCCCTAGATTTATTAATTCATTTAATCCTCACAAAAACCTAAAAAGCAGGTATTATAATTATCATCATCATCACCCCCATTTTACAACTAGGAAAACCAAGGCATAGAAACATAGCCAGCTTGCTATCACAACTGACAACAGACTCAGGCACAACAGACTCAGGGCTCCTCACAGGCTATCTCTAAAGCTCACATGCTTGGTCTGGGGAGATGGCTCAGTGGAATAAGTGCTTCCCTGGCAAGTGCAAGGGCCTGAGTTCAATCCCCAGTTCCGCAAAAAAAAAAGATAAAGATAAAGCTCACGTGCTTAAGCATACATCATACAGTGTGTGTGTGTGTGTGTGTGTGTGTGTGTGTGTGTGTGTTGTACTGTTTTGTTTGTTTTCTTTTCAGACAGAGTCTCATTCTATACTGGAGGGTATACTGGTCTTGAACTCACTATGTAGCCCAGACTGGCCTTGAACTCACTGTGATTCTCTTGCTTAAGCTTCCTGGGTTCTGGGATTATAGATATGCACTACTATGCCTGGCATTTGTTTTGTTTCTGTTTTCAATAGTTTGGAGGTAGTACTGGGAATTCACAGTGAGGTAAATCCCTAGCCATTTTTTATTTTTTATTTTGAGGTAAAATCTCACTAAAGTGGCTAAATTGCCCAGGTTAAGCTTGAATTTGTAATCCTTCCACCTCTGTCTTCCAGAGTACTAGGATTATAAACTTGTATTACTTCCTAGATTAGACTTTAATCTAGGAACAATTAGAACAATTGAAGTTACAGAAAAACTGAGCGGAAGGTTCAGAGACTTCCTGCTGTACTCGTATCTTCCCACTGCCAACGACACTCAGCACAGGGCTGGCCCATGTGTCACAGCGGGTGAACCTACACTGATGTATCACTCTTACTGAAAGTCAGATTTCCACTAGGGTTCATTTTTGGTGCTACATTCTGTAGGTCTATACAAGTACACAATCACAATCACACATAGCCCTCTTTGTACCAAACAGAATAGAATCATTGTCCTAAAATAAATCCCCTGTCCTTTGCTAATTTGTCCCTTTTCCCCTAACCTCTGACAACCATTGACCCTTTTACTGTCTCTATGGTTGTGGCTTTTCTAGGTTGTAGGACGGTTGGAATCACACAATAGCTTTTCAAGGTTGGCATCTGAAAAAAGAGAAAAGAAGATTGGCATTTGCCTCTTCACAATAGATATCTAAGATTCTTCATGGCTTGAGCATACATTTCTTTTTTTTATTCCTAAATAAAAGCCCATTGTCTGGATTTACCACAGTTTATTTATTTACTTACCTAAATAAGGACACCTCAGTTGCTTATAAGTTTTGGCAATGATTAATAAAACTGCTACAACTATGTCTTAGTTACTTTTCTTATTGCTGCTACCTGCGAAGCTCTCAAGGTTCCCAGGGGGAAAAATGAGAGAGAATTGACAAATAAAGATAAGAGACAAAAGATGAGGTCTGGTGGAGCCCTCGCTGGGGCTGGGAGGAAAGAAACTGCTCTGGCAACCCATGGCAGCCCATTTATTTATAATCTTAGAAGGCTGATGTCAATTTAACCTCTCTGTCTAGTGACTTGTTTTCCAAGTAAACAGCCTTTGTTTACTTAGCTAGAGGAGCTTTCAGCCAGCTTTTCATTGTCCCCACATGTGTGACCAATTTCAAGTTTCAGCAGCTCCCTGCATATTGTTACTAAGACAAAATACCCAACTCCCAAAGTTAAGGGAAGAAAGGTTTACTTAGCTCACATTTTGTAGAGTTTTCAGTTCATTGTTTGCTGGCTTCAAGTCAGCGGAGTGTGGCAGAGGGGCATCAGAGACAAGGAACAGCTCGCAGTGGACAGAAGGCGGAAAGGTAGCAAAGCAGTGAAGCAGCAGGCAACAACAGCATCCTCTGCCCGTTATATCCTGCCCCTAAAGGCAGGTAGCACTCACATGCAGGGAAGCAGGGAAGCAGGGAAGCAGGGAAGCGGGGAAGGTCTTCCCATTTTCTACACCCAAAATTGTGCCAAAGCAATCAGTGGACTAATTCAGTAATCACACATCCTTGATCCCAGAATCATACACTGTGTCACCTCTGAAAAGCCCTTCTTATCACCAATGAGGCCTTGGGAGAACATCTAGAAATAAGCTATGACAACCTGCATCTGGGATTTTACATGATCATAAATTTTAAACTCCTTTGGTAAATGTTTAGGAGCCTGATTTCTAGGTCATATGGTAAGAATGTGTTTAGTTCTTTTTTTTAAGAAACTGCCAATGGGGCCAGGGAGACAGCTCAGTAGAATAAACGCTTCCCTGGCAAGCATGAGGGTCTAAGTTCAATCCCCAGTTCCACCAAAAAAAAGAAAGAGGGAAGGAAGGAAGGAAGGAAGGAAGGAAGGAAGGAAGGAAGGAAGGAAGGAAGGAAGGAAGGAAGGAAGGAAGGAAGGAAGGAAGGAAGGAAGGAAGGAAGGAAGGAAGGAAGGAAGGAAGGAAGGAAGGAAGGAAGGAACCAACAAACCATCTTCCCAAGTGACTAACCATTCAGTCCAGTATGGAATGAGAGTTTCTGTTGCTCCACCAACAACTAGGATCCAAGCCCTGATCATTCAGTGTTGTCAGTGAATGCTACTAAACTTCATATTTCAGTTTTTATTTCCCTGGTAACACAGTTTTCAGCATTTTTGTGTACTTTCTGGTCATTTGCTTGTCTTCCTTGGTGAGGTGTCTGTTCAGGACTTTTGCCTGTTTTTAAATTGAGTTTTAAGTTTGCTTTCTTGTTAAGTTCTACCATTTATACTTAATGATTCAGAGAGTGCTGGTGATGGAAGGACCGTAGACATCACCCAGTCCATCACTGTCCTTTCACATGCGTGAAAACAAGAATCCAGACGCTCAGGAACAAAGCTGAAGCCAAAGCCCATGCCTTCATCCCTCACCACAGTGTGTGTCATCAGGCCATTTCCTTTGTGAGCATCTGGCTCTCAAGACAGGAGTCACTCCTCACCACCTGCCCTTCCCAGATGGTATACGGTACATGCTCCATGCATGTCTGTGGGAGAGAAAGAGCTGAACTTCCATGGCATCTATGTACCTTTCCAAAAAGCAGTCCCTCTGCTCTGTAAGAGAGGGAAAATTCATACTCCAGCTCTCCCGTGCTTTAATGTGGAAGCAGAGTCCAGATGAGACCATAATTCTTTTCTCTTTTTTTGTATTTTAGGGAAGGATGTACAGGGTGTTCAGGGTCTCACTACTAGATCAGATTTGTAGTGATTTTCCTGTCTATAGCCTCCCAAGAGCTGGGATTACAGGCACACGCCACCATGCCCAGTCTCAGCGTGCCCCAGTGACTGAACCCCCAGACCCTGTGCACTTTAATCCACTGAACTATTTGGCGGGTCCCAGACTGTAATTCTTAGTCTTGGCTTAGTCAACACCACCCCTGGGTTTGTTAAAAACTGGGTCGTAGAACCCCATCCTCAGGCTTGAGATTTGTATTCTATTTTTGTACTTGCTAACTAGCAGGTCCTGAGCTAAGTGCTTTATGTACTTTATTTTATTCAATCCTCCTTCATGTTCTTCTGTGATGTGGGTCTTGTTATCCTCACTGTACAAATGAGAAGACTAGAGTTGAGAAAGGTTAAGGAACTCAACTGGTACCACACAGCTAGTATTTGCTGGAATTGAGATGTGATAAAGACAGTCTAACTGCTTTCTGAGCTGTGCACAAGCCTTCTTTCCACCTAAGAGAGTGCAAATGTGTATGCACACACACATGCATGCACACACACACATACACACAGTCTTTACACTTAATCCTCTGTGTACCTTACATTTTAAGCTCTAGAAAGCTAAATAGCAGAGTGCTAGACCCCAAAAAGCTGCCACAGGAAAGCCCATCATAGGGGTGACTGCAGGGACAGTCCCTAAGAGCTCTGCTTGAGGTCTGAATCACAGCCCATCAACTCCACCATGGACCAGAGACTGGGGACACAAGCACCCTTGTTCTGATGAGCACACCATCTCTCAAGAAAAAGAGACCTTGATCTTGTTTTAAATTTGTAAGTGACTTTGTAATTGATATGTATCATACAAAACAAAGGGAACAAACAGTGAATTCTCACATCCCAGGTGTCTTGGTCCACTTGGGCTGTTGTCACAGAAGACAATACAACAGCGAAGTTTCATTTCCCACAGTGCTGGAGGCCAGGAAGTCCAAAGTGTAAGTGCCAGCAGATCTGGTATCTGGTGAGGACCCACTTTGGTTCCTAGGTTCAGCCCTCCTGTAGTGATAGGACCAAAGGTGTTCTGTCTCTTTAAGAGCACTCTTCACAAGGAATTCACCCTCCCAGCATATCACCTCCCAAAGGACTCCTCTGCCATCACAGTCCAGTTAGGACTTCAACCTACAAATTCGGGGTGGGGGTTGTGAGCACTGTCTACAACACCTAGAAACCAGTTCTACTAACTTGCTAACAACCTTATCCCTGGGGTCATGGATCATTATTAGGCATCTGCAGTTATCTTAAGGAAAGTGAGGATTTCAAATATTTTTGAAACTAAATTTTATGTCTCAGAAGGGGATTTTTTTTAAAAAAAGAACAATAGGCAAACAACACAACAACAAAGAGCAACAGAGTACTGCAAGTCTAAAGAGGACTTCAAATCACTCTGTTGCTATTTTAAATACAGTGTGAAGATTTTAGGAAGCACATTGGCATTTATTCCAGATCATTAAATCTGGGGAGGAGTGGCTTTTCACATTTAGACATGTTGGTTTTCTCCCCAGGGCAGTCAGTACAAAAGTGGCAGCCTCTGTCCTGGGCCACCTTCTTATTTCCTACAGTGGGGCTCAGACTTGTCCTTGTGTACCTAAAGCATAGGGCGTGGGAAGTACTTAGGGTTGGCACCATGATTCCTGCATTCAGGTCATGAAAAAAAAAAAAATGCAAAGAAAGAGACCAGTTTCAGACTCAGCAGGATGGGAGGAGAGAGGAATAGAAATCACATCACGGACAGGAGATATTTGTCACACTCCTGCTCTGGGAATGTCAAGAGGCAGGTCGGCAAAGAGAAATCCACAACAAGCCAGAAATAAAACTATTCATTCTTGAGTTGAATCCTGAAAGCTCAAGCTGTCAAAGGCAGCAATGTGATGGAGCCTTCATCCAGAGGGGCTCTTGACCCAGCCATAAAGGACACTGTGGACCAGGAGGTTATCAGCTTGGCTTAGACACACTGATCTACATGAGATTGGCTCAAGGAGAGGTTGCCATGACAACTAAGAGCTGGTGGCTGGCAGAATTTGAAGCCATTCACCCTGCTAACTCAGACCTGTCTTGTAAGGAACCTAGCTCCCTGAGCCTGGATCTTGCGGGGTCCTGAGGGCAGAAAAAAACACATGGCCCTGCCCATCCCTTCTCTCCACACAGCGGTTAGAGCTCCTGGCTCCCCTGAAGGCTCATTAGACTATGCTGGAATTGGGAGAAGGCAGTCTCAGGATAATTGCCTTCCCAAAATAGCTCTCTGGAAATTATCAGCCGCAGGGCCCTGGAAATCAGGCAGAAAGCTAACCCTGGGCTCCTCAAAGCAAAAGACAAAAGAGGCCCTGGATAAACTGAACACTTTCAGTCTGCTCAATCTCTCCTGCCCTCAGTCTTCCTTGAGTGTTCCCATATAGCACTGTTCCACTAACAACTCCTGTCCCTGTGTCATAAGGTAAAACTGTAGGCATTATACTTCCCAGGGACTTTTTATTCCAATGAAGCTCTTATAAATCAAGATATATTCAGCCTCCTTTACTCAAGGAATAAATCTTCTGATAGGGAGGCCCTTAAATGTGGGAGTGAGTTAAGAAGCAAGAGGAAGGGAATTTGAGTGAAGATATGAGAAATACTCTTATCAAAAAGGTTATAGTTCAACAGGTTTTGGGTTGAGTGGTCCTGTGTGATTTTGGTAGGAGTCTCAGTTCTCATATTTACAAAATGGTCTCATAATGCTTGACTCATGTGACTGTCAGCACAAAGTCTGACACAAGGTCTCAAGGCCTCAAGTAGGACCAGTTAGGAAGACACAGTTTATACCCAGTCAAGAACCAGATAAGGG
>PVKA01047616.1:0-14229 GCA_004027165.1 Ctenomys sociabilis
AAAAAAAAAAAAAAAAAAAAAAAAAAAAAAAAAAAAAAAAAAAAAAAAAAAAATCCAGGTGGAGAAGTAGAAAAAGGAGTTACCTGGCTGAACGCCAGCATAGTCAAAGGTCAGGGGTGACAGAGGGCTGCAGAAAGGCACAGGTGCCAAGGGCAGAATGATTACAATAAGGCTGCTGAGACACTTGGTGCAGAACTTTGAAGGTACTCCGAGGGTGCACTTGGCCTGGGGCCCTGTTAAGAGTAGAAGACGTAGCCGGGCGTGGTGGCGCATGCCTGTAATCCCAGCACTAGGGAGGCTGAGGCAGGAGGATTGTTGTGAGTTCGAGACCAGCCTGAGCTGCAAAGTGAGCTTAAGGCCAGCCTGAACTGCACAGTGAGACCCTGTCTCAAAAAGACAAAAAAAAAAAAAAAAGAGTAGAAGACGTAATAACCCTGGGAACAGTCTGGTTTAGGAAAGCAAGGGTTGGGGTGGAGTGTTTGAGCAGCAGGAACAACAGGACGGAGGAACTCAGAGGACACCCCGTTCCCTCTTAGCCACACCCTCCCCCATGAAGAGTACAAAGGTGTGGCGCAAAGGTAAAGAGATGCACTCCGTCCCCCAGTAGCCAAAGGACGGAGTATAGGTCCCTTTGTGAACACTAGAGGGCGCTCCAGGACAGGCTCAGGCTGCCCTTTCGCAGCAGCAGCGCGTCCCCTCTCTAGAGCTGGTGGACTTCACTATCTAGAAACACCTCAAGGGGTTTGCAGCTGAGGAGGAACCTTGGGGGCGTTGGGGACAGCAGGCAAAAGGGACTATAGCCTGCCCGCCCTTCCAGTGGACTCAAATCCACTCCCGTGGGACAGGGCAGTTCCTCGCTGGGGTCCCCACGTGGCCAGACAAATCCTGTCCCTGCCTGCTGTGAAATGACAGGCCAGCGTGCCTAGCATTAGGTGACCAGAGCTTCTGAACTGGAGCAATGGAGCACCCCTTCTGGGAACCTCTAAGTGGGGACTTTCAACCAGCTGGCCCCGTGCACACTAGGCTCCCCAAAATGTTCTGGGTCTGGGGTGATGGCATCTTGGGGCACTGGGTGGGTATGAGTGGCGAGGAGCGTCCTCTGGAAGGATGCTCCTGTCTCCTGGTGGGGTCCTCAGCTGGGGACACAGCGTTCCTTGGGACTTGTTTCCTGGAAATCCTTACTCAGAGCAGCAGACAGGGTTAAGGAGACAGGGTTAAACTCAGTTGATGAAGGCTAAAATCTGTTCGAGACTCAGCCCGGGCTTTGGCAGAGATGAGGATCTCAGGGTTCAGTACTGCCAGTGACCTGGGTTCCAGGGCTCAGTCCTGCCAGGGGCCTGGATACTGGAGCTTGGGGCTGGAGCCAGGCTCCTGGTGTAGACCTCTAACCTGGGGCTGGGGTCTTGGGGCTTTCCTAAGGTAGGAGCTGAAGCCCAGGGGCCTCCGTGCAATCCTACATTCATTCACCCATTCATTCATGTATGCATTTGCTCATTCATTCATTCATTCTCCCAAGCCTGGCCATACAGGAGGTGCTAGGGTCCCAAGGGGGAACCAGCATTGTCTCAGAGCTCAGTGGATGGGGAGACAGACGCCAAACAGGAAATTTCTAAGGGGAGGGAGATGGAGAGGAGCTGGAGAGTCAGAAAAGGAACCCTGATATCAGTCAGCCTGTGTGTCTGCCTCGTGGAGAGCAGCAAAGTGGTTCAGAGGCACCTGGACACACAGAGGGCCACGCCACCAGGGGCCCAGGTGTCCACAGAGCAGTGTGCACCCTGGGGCAAGTTTGGGTTGTGTCTGCATTGCTCTCCTGTGAGAAGGGGAGTGGAAGAAGGGTTTTTTTTGAAAAGTGATTGGTATCTCTGCCTGAGTCTAAATGGCACAGTCATTAAAATTTTATGAAAGCAAAAAAAAAAAAAGAGTAAAAAATGGAGATACTGAAACAAGAAACCCTTTCCTATAAAATCTAGTGGAAAAAGCAAACCTAAGCCCCAAATAATGCTTATGGCGTTTTAATTACCTGGAATGAACCATGTCAGTGGGCTCACTCGTGGCTATCACCTTTGAACTGAGGGCCCCAAAGCCCACAAGCTGCTTATGAGACAGCAGAAGTCCTGTCACCCAAGAGGGAGGCTTACGTAGGACCAGGTACTCACTCAGGGGCCACACTGTCCCACACCCTGTTAGGGCTGACTCAAAGGGGCTGATGGATGTGGCAGACCTGGACCAGATGTGGACCTGTCCAAGCCACCAACAGATCCCCAACTCCCAGACAGTGAAAACTTCACTGCTGCCCTGGCCCAAGCTCGGGTCCTCATCCCAGGCTGAGCTCTGATGTCACTGCAGGCTAGGTGCAGACTCACTAACCCAGATCCTGGTCCAAGACCAGGATCAGCCTTGATTCAGAGGAGTCTGAAGAAGGAAGGAAACGTCTAAGTCACCATAGGCATTAATTAGGCACCAGCTGCGTGCTGGGTCCATGACACAGGAGTGTGGACAAGTGCCCAGCCCTGGAGACAGAGACCTGGACTTAGACTACTGGGCTTCTCTTTTCTTATCTGTAACATGGACAATAATAACAGGTATCACAGGAGTCCCATGGGGCAGCATGTAAAGCTCTTCACCCAGGGCTTGCAACAAAGCACACTCTAAATCAAGTCAGTTCGGCCAGGAAGATGGCTCAGTGGAATAAGTGCTTCCCCGGCAAGCACATGGGCCTGAGTTCATTCCCTGGTTCTGTTGTAGGCAGTGAGTTAGAAATATTCTAGGCAGTCAGACAGGTCCAGGCCCTCAAGGTGACAAGATGGCAGACAAGGTGACTTTGTAATTTGGAAGAGACAAGACACTCCCCACGGGCCACACCTCAAGACCAAGACTTCCCTAGGATGGGCATCAAGGATTGATATTCTGAATAGGTATCAATCACCTTGAAAGAGCCCTATTGAGTCACTAGCCCAACCCCCAACAGGAAGAAACCTTGTCATATTCATGCCCGCTTGCTACGTGACTCGTTTCTCTATTTGTTCCTGAATTTAATCAATTTTACCTGAGCAATGGTGTTTGTAATCTCATTGGTTAACCATAGTTTTGTCCCACCTAAGCGAGTACCCAGGTCTTTACCACCTTAGACCCACCTCACCACATGGTTTTCCTCTATAAAATCCCTAGAAGAGAACAGCTTCCATGGGACCACCCACTCGGGACCTCCCTCCTGTCCCTCTCTCAGACAGAAGCCTTCTTTCCCTTAATAGATCTATTCTGCTCATAACCTCCGTTTGTTCCTAAAATTCATTCTTAGGCTTTAGAGAACACAAACTCGTACAAGGTCAGGTCCAGAGATCATTTTTCTCTATTTCATTTGGAGGTTCAGCTTATCGTTTGGAGGTCACCCACCCGAGGTCAGTTTTTCTCCCTGTATCAGTTCCACCAAAAAATAAAAAAATAATAAAAATAAAGTCAGTTCCTATTATTATATATATATAAACATTCATGTACTTACTCAACAAACACTTGCTGAGCATGTAATGCGAACCGGGCATAATTCTAGGTACTCTCCAAATTTTCTTAGTCCAATAACTCCATCTTTATCCCTACTTCACAACCAAGGTAACCGAAGCCCAGCGAGTTCCACTCACTAATTCAAGGTCACCCAGCTGGCAGGAGGCAGAGCTGCAATGGAAACCCGTCTGTCGGCCTCTTTAAATCCAGCCATGAGACCTTCCCTGCTCTTTCATAGTTCAAAGCCCTCCTCCTCTCTCCCCAGCAGCAGCCCCTGTTAAATAAATCATCCAGTGACGGTTTCTAATTCCCAGACTTGGTTGCAAATGAATTATTCACACTGTAAGGCCTGCAAACTGCAGGCTGGGCCTCATTACCCAAAGAAGGGCCACCGCCCCGCGCGCAAGATGTCGCCCCTTCCCTGGGCCCGGGTCCGGACTGGCTGGCCCAAGCGGCCTCCTGCCTGAGGCCTGCTCCTGGGGCGAGAGGCGCTTCCTCCTCCCTACTCAGTCTTTGCTTTCTAATAAGTTCATTGTGTGGTGCTGTCGTCAGAATGCAGACTCCGGACCCAGGGAGTCTTGGGCCCCAGCCCCTGCTGGGCTCTGCGCAGCTGTGAGACTGGGAGGCTGCGTGGCCAGCCGGGTGCACATTCTCTTCTTCCGTTTGTGGGCTGAGCTTTGCTGGGTGCTGGGGACTAAGTCTGTCCTGCTGGGGAGACCCATGACCCTGATGCTGACTCTGGACAGACTGAGCCTCTCTCCAGACCAAACTGAGCCAGGGATCCCAGGCAAAGCAAGGGCTCGGGCGAGACGAGGAGGGTGGGGGTGGCGGCTGAGGGGGCGGAGCCTGGCTCAGCTTGGAGCAGGAGCGGGAACCGCCCAGGGAGGCAGGAAGTCGGTCCTAGGTTCCCGGGGAGGTTTTTTTCCAAAAGCACGAAGGCAGGTTCCTCTGGATGGAAAAATCAAAATCGGAGCCAAGAATGGAAAGAAAACTCCTCGTAGCCACTCATTTGCAAGTAAGGACTGTGTCTCAGGCCTTTGGGGCCTGCAGGGGTCCACTGCCGCTCCCTGCAGCCCGCTGGATTCCTTTATC
Organism: Ctenomys sociabilis; assembly: GCA_004027165.1. Taxonomy (NCBI): domain Eukaryota; kingdom Metazoa; phylum Chordata; class Mammalia; order Rodentia; family Ctenomyidae; genus Ctenomys; species Ctenomys sociabilis. The sequence goes on from PVKA01047616.1 coordinate 4,591, forward strand.
CTCTTTACAGGCAAGGAAATCAAGGCTCGGAGAACTGGACAGAGCAGCCGTCCAGCCTGGGCCTCTCGGCTCTGCGGTAGACTGACTCAGGCAGTGGCCTCCTCCTGGACAGGGCTTCCAGGCCTCCTGTCACCTAAACAAGATTGTCAGCCAAGCTCCTGAGCCCACAGGGGCAGCAAGGGCATCAGGGAGCTTGGCACGTGGCCCCTGAGTGTGGAATGGACCAGTGCCAGCCCCTGCCAGCCCACCACTGTGCCCTGGGCCTCTGGGTTCATGTCACTTGGTTCTCACAGTTTTCCTCCAAGCAGGTGCTCTAAGCATGGCACAGGTGAGGAAACTGAGGCTGAGAAAGGGAGTTCCCCCTGACCTGCGCTCACAGAGCTGAGACTTGCCCCAGAATCCCTTTTAGTTTTTTGTTTGATTTTGTACCGGGGATTGAACTCGGGAGGGACATTGTGTTTGTTGGGCAAGCGCTTATGCTGCTGACCTATCTCCCTGGGCCTGCCCCCAGAATTGTTTTTTGTTTGTTTGGTTGGTTGGTTGGTTGGTTGGTTTTGTTTTTTGGCAGAACTGGGGATTGAATTCAGGCCCTGGCGCTTGCCAGGCAGGCACTTATGCTGCTGAGTTGTCTCCCTAGCCCTGCCCTCAGAATTCTTGATACTTGTTCTCCCACCATGTATTCCAATATTTGGAATAATCAAGGCCATTTCCTCCATGTTATCCACACTGCAGGTTCCTCCCTGTCTCCTACAATCCATCCATCCATCAACCATGCAGCCATCCCGTCATCCATCTATCATCTAACCATCATGCCAACCATTCGTCCGTCCAACCACCCAACTATCTATTCATCCATCCATCATTTCGTCCATCCATCAGCCATAAGCTCTACCCACTCCTCCATCCATCCACCCATCCATCCATCCTCCATCAGTTTGCCAGTCCATCCCAAGTAGTAGGTCTGAGCTGTCTGCTGACTGGGGAATCAGAAGCAGAGCCTGCCCTGGCAGAGTATCCAATGAGCCCCGTATGAAACAACCTTGTCAGTGAAACTGATCACATTGGCATGTGCTAAGAAGTGCCAGGGAGACTGTGATCAGGACTGTCCCCAGTGGGATGTGCTCTGGCCTCCAGGGAGCTGTGGGCAGAAAACTGCAGAGCCAGCCGCATGGGGATAGAGGCTTCTTGCCGGTGGCAAAGACTCCTCTGGGAATCTGGCTTTCTTGGGGGTGCTGGGGCAGCCAGCAGGGCCCTTCTGGGGAGACAGGGTCTGGGGCCATGGCTGCAGGAGGAAGTGGGGGGCAGAGCATCTCCCCTGGATTCACTTTGGAAGCCTTCCAGCTGGTGTCTGCAGCCTCCGGAAACCACCAGAGCCTTCAGAGGAATAGCGCGAGCAAGCAGTTATTTCAGGCCAAAGAACAGCGCAAGCAGACGGCTGGAGGTGGGGAGCAGCCCAGGAAGGCAGAGTGAGGAGAGGAGAAGGGGAGAGACCCACCGGCCAGCAGGATGTCGCAGTGCCTGGGGGAGGCCCCGCTCCCACCCTAGTCATCCCTGCTGCCTAGAAAGGTCACAAGTGGCCTCATTTCACCCCCCACTGGGTCTTTTGCAGTCACTCCCACAGGAGTCCGTTTTATAGGCAGAAAAACTGAAGCTGAATCTCCCCATCCCCACGTTTCCCAGGCACCAGAGAGAGTGTTAAGGGCTGGAGCCGTGAAGCCCGTGATGTGGGATTGTGTCCAGACCCGTCACTTACAGCTGCTTTCCTGGGCAATTGATTTAACTTCTGAGCTCCATTTTTCTGTCTGTGAAATGGGTGCTAAGTGGTGACGCTTCAGTTCATTCGGCAACAAGTACGTAAGCAAATGGATGATCTGATTAATGAGTAAATGAGGGTGGTACTCAGTGAATGAATGAAAGGTGAGCTGAGAGATGGAAAGGAGAGATGAAGCAGGGAGAGATGGATGCCTCCCCCTTCCTGCTCCACCCAGGGAAAGGCCCCGTGCCTCCCCTCACAGGGAAAGTTCTGGATTCTGTGCCAGTGTGTTGCTTAGCAACAGTGCCCTCCCCAGCCAGCCCCATGCACATCCATGGACCAAGGCAGGGGAGTGTGGGCAGCATTGGGTGGGGGTCAGGCAGTGACAGAGACCCTGGACTCCTAGTGTGAGGAGAAGACCAGGGAGTGGGCCAGGGAAGAGACCGCTTGGATGACAGCATGGAGCATCGCTTCCTCCAAAGGAGGGGATGGGGTTTGAGCAGCTCTTAGAAGTATCACCTTGTGCCTAGTCCTACTTCCTTGTCTGCAGATGGGGACACAGTCCCCGTAGCTCAGGTGGACAACAAGAGGATCCCAGGAACATTGTGCGGACCAGGGGCAGCTCTCATGCACCAGGAGCTGGTCTCTAGAGGAGAAGGGGTGGGTCCCAGAGCTTAACAGTGCCCTTTTCTCCAGGACGGGGGTGACGCTGTGGCTTCGACAGTTCTCCAGGTGGCCCTGGGGGCAGGCAGGGGATAGGGCCTGGCCTGGAGACCCGGAATGAAGGTGTATCTAATAATAGCCTCCATCTCTTCACAGTCAGGCCCACTTACTTTAATCCCTGCTGCAGTCTCATGAGGCTGCCAGTAGATTAGAGCTTCCCTCTCTCAGGGTGAGAGATGTGGGCTCCGAAAGGCAAAGGGGGGTCGGCTGAGGTCACTTAGTGGGTGAGGAATGGAGCCAAGTCCCATGGGCTTCCCCTGTGGGCTCTGGGCAGAAGCAGTAGGGAGCCATCAATGGTTTTAGAGCTGGGAGAGAAAGGGCAAGGCTGGTTTTCAAGTCTCATGGTACTGTCCTGGGCCATCTGTCCCCACCTCCTACACTCGCAACTCTGCATCCATCCACCCCACCCCCACCCCCGCCACTCTTAACCACTTCAAGAAACCATGTGTGACGCCGGAGAATGTAAAAATATATATGCAACCGAAAAACAACACCGGGCTGACAGCACTGGCTATAAATACTCGGCTGTGTGCGGAAAAAGATTCCTCTGATCTGCTTCCTGCCACGGGGGAGTGGAGGCCTGGGGTTTGGCAGGTGGAGGAGGTGGCTCTGGGAGGTGGGAGAGCAGGGGTGGCGCTGAGGACCTCAACGTGCCACGCGCTTCCCCAGCGTTAAGTCCTGAATCTTCGCTCCAGCCCCTCCAGGAATCGCTCCCATCTCTGCCTGCAGAGAAGTAGGTCATGTGGCCAAGGTCACACAGTCACTCAGCAAGAGCACAGGGAAGCTCGGGTTCCAGCAAGCTTGGCCTGGCAGGAGAGTCAAGCCCTGCCATGGCCAACTTGTCAAGGGCCAGAGAGAGCTGAAGGCTTCAAATGCTGCTGCTCACACCTCCCAGGGCTCCCTAGTGTCCACCACAGGAATAACATCCTCCCTGCTGTGCCCTCCAAGGTCCTGTTACCTGCACCCTGCCACCCCTGTGCCTCCTGTGCCCAGCTCCTGCCATGACCACGAGTCCTGAGCCACAATCGGCTGTCCTCCTTGCCACCTGCTGCCCCCCTGGGCCGGGCACCTTGGTCCCCACCAGTTGTCTATGCTGACCTTGGGCCCTCAGCTCAAGCACTGCTTCCCAGGGACTCCTCAGCCTCCTCCCCCTCTCAGACTGCTCTCCCTGCAAGACCAGGGCCACAGCCGTGGCCGCGTGGCTGTCTGTGGGTGTTGGGCCTCAGCGGGGCACTGGCAGAATAGGCACAAGTCACAGCAGGGTGTTCCCCCCCCCCCAGCCTCCTCAGTGCAGTGGAGGAGCCCTGCTCAGATAAAGGCCAGGGCTGGGTGGCAGCAGGTGACAGCCTGGGGATCCCTGGGGCCTGCACCAGAAAGGGAGCAGGGCTCTAGGAAGACAAGGAAAGAAAATAAGGGAGGAAGAGAAATGGACCAACTGGATCCCTGGGCCCCTGCCAGATAAACTGGACACTAATGGAAGAAATGAGTTGCTCCATCTCAGAACCCTGCCCACAAGAAATACTGTATTGGCCACTTAGGCAGCTTTATTTTTTGTTTTGTTTTATTTGAGGCAGGGTCTTGCTATGCAGCCCAGGCTGGCCTTGAACTCAAGGCAATCTTCCTGCCTCTGCCTCTCAAATACTGGTAGCAGTGTACCACACACCCAGGGAGACAAAAATTACCAATGCTACATCTTCCTATATTTTCATACTACATCTTCAAAACCCAGTGTATATTTTATACTTAAATCCATCTTAGCTTGGATGAGTTGCATACAGCATGCTCGGTAATGTGCCCAGTGATTACTATTCTGGATGTCACAGGTCTAGACACTCAGTCCACAGGGAGTCAAGTCTCTGCTTTTGTCATCTCAGGATGCTCAAGAAATGTTTGTTGACTGACTGAATGATTTAAGACCTCATAAAATCGGAAGCCAAACACCCACCCTGAGCTATGAAAAGACACTGTAGCCCTAAGTCTATATCCATTCTCTGCATGACTGGGAGGGAGTCCTTTGCTTCCCTGGGCCTTAGTTTCTCCTTGCATGTTGTGGCATGAGGGGTGCACGATGGGATTTTTCTTTTTCTTTTTTTATTTCAGAGTCTGGGCTTTCTTGTTTTTTTTGGCAGAACTGGGGATTGAACTCAGACCCTTGTGCTTGGCAGGGCAGCGTTTATTCTACTGAGTCATCTCTCCAGCCCTACGATGGGATTTTTCTGAGCTTTCAGTAGAGCACTGTCCCAGAAGAAGAGACTGAGCACCCTGGCAAGATTCCTGCCACACTGGCTCACTGCCCAGCTCCCCAAAAACCTGTGTGAGACAGGAGGTCACAGCAAAGGCTTCCAGGTTACTATCTGTAGAGAAGATCCAGATTCTAAGGGGGAAACTGAGGCAGAGCCCCTTCCCCCACCTTGCACTGACAGCAGACCCAGTGCAGGTGCTCAGCCGGAATTTCTCTGGCAACCACTGTCATCTCCATACTTCACACTGGTCCAGAGCTGGAAAGAGTGGTCAGGACTGCTGGAACGGAAAAAAGCAGCCAAGTCTGAGGCCACTCAGCAAGTGAGGCAGGGCTGGCCACTGCTCTAGACCTGTTTTCTTCATCTGAAAAATGGGTATAAAGGTCAGGTGTGGTGTCTCACACTTGTAATCCCAGCACTTGGGTGGTTGGGGCAGGAGAATCATTGTGAGTTCAAAATCAGCTTCAGAGTTCAATCCCCAGTTCTGCCAGAAAACAAACAAAAAAAAGGTCAGCCTGGGCCACAAAGTGAGCTTAAGGCCAGCCTGAACTGCACAGCGAGACCCTATCTCAAAAACACACACAAAGATATAAAACCTGATTTTCTTTCTTTCTTTTGCTTTTCTTTCTTTTAAAAAAAATTTAGTTTAAACATGGGCTCCTGCCAGCCATGCTGGTGCACACCTATAATCCCAGCACTCCTGAGGCCCGTGGACATCCACAATGCCCACCTATGAGAGCACTCTCTAAGTGTGGGGGGTTTTGTCCTAGTCCCTTTTCTCATCAATGGGACAAAACACCCAACACCCAGAATTTAAGAAAGGAGAGATTTATTTTGGCTCACATTTAAGTCCATGGTTGGCTGGCTCTGAGGCAGGAAGGCACGCATGACAGCGGGCCCTGGGGAGGGAAGCTGCTCACTGCATGGCAGATGGGAAACAAGAGAGAAGGGAGGAACAGAAACCCTGCCAGGCCCCGCCCCAGAGGCCCACAGGCCCCGCCCCATGCTGCTAGTCCTCACTTCTTGCCAGGCCCCGCCTTTTAACAGCACGTGGGCTGCAAGTCCCAAGCCCCAATCAATGTCCGAAGTCCCTCCCATGAACACTGGCGCTCTACAGGCATGGGTGTTACCCACACAGAGATTAGCCCCAGCCTTCACCTCGGAACTCTTCTGCAGCTTAACCCAGGTGAGGGGCAAACCAGATTCTGCCAGCTCTGAGGTCTTCTCTGGAGAGAGCACCACTTTTTTGGCTGTAAAGGATGGTTGAAAGACCGTAAAATGTGTTGTTCTTGCGGAACTCTTATAAATGTTGCGGCAGTAGGGATGCTACCGTGGATTCGCTTTTTATAATCCGAAAAGCTCTCCAAAATCATAAATCACTTGGGGCACGGAGAGCTCTTCGTAAGTGCCTCCTAGACTGTTGAGTGCCCGCAAGTCAGAGACAAGTGGCTTTTCAAGGACACAGGCAAGAGGCAAGTTGGGCATGGGAAAAGAGGAAGCAGCCCCTGGGCATAAAAGTAGCAGCGGTCCTCTGTGCACTGTCACCTTTTGTCACCCCTGTGCCGGGCCAACCAGTGCAAAGCAATTTGCAGATTCCTGTGATTCCGCACCTCTGCTCTGGGGTCAGCGAGGCCTCTGTGCCGCTGAGTCAGCCCACAGGGACGGCCAGGAAGGAGTTCTGGCCGCCTTCCCTGCGTTCCTGCCTTTCCTTTTTTTCCTGCTTTCTAGCACGGAGGCAGTGAACTCGACAGCACTTAAAGAGGGCTGGAGAGGTGGTGAGCTCAGTGCCGTGACCTTGCTGTGACCTTGGGGTGAGGCCAACTTGGACCTGATTTGCAGAGCCCAAGGAGTTGCAGAGAAGGAGAGCTGGGGACAGGTGGCAGTGCCTCCCAGGGACCCCTGTGACTGCAGTGCTGAGGCCCCAACGGGGGGAATTCCCAGAGCACAGAACCTACCTTTTTTATTTTTTTTTAATTGTAATTATTGCCAGGTGTGGTGGCGCATGCCTGTAATCCCAGCACTGGGAGGTTGAGGCAGGAGGATTGTGAGTTCGAGACCAGCCTGAGCTACAAAGTGAGCTTAAGGCCAGCCTGAACTGTATAGTGAGACCCTGTCTTAAAAAGACAAAAAAAAAAAAAAAAAAAAAAAAAAAATTGTAATTATTAAAGATTTTTATTGTAACTTCAAAAAAAATAATAAAATGAATTCTAACTATGTATTTATTTTTGTTTTTAAGACAGGCTCTCGCTATGCAGTTCAGGCTGGCCCTGAGCCCATTTTGTAGCCCAGGGTGGTCTCGAACTTGAAGTGATCTCTTGCCTCAGCCTCCTGAGTGCTGGGATTACAGGTGAGTGCCACCATACCCAGCAACTGCCTTTCTTTTAAAAAAAAATTTAGAACCTGCCTTCTTCTCAAACAGGAAATTCTGCCAGGTGTGGTGAGATGCATACCTATAATCCTAGCTTTGCTGCCTGCTCTTCTGTGACCTTCAGCAAGTTCCCTTCCTCCTGTGAGTCCGAGTGCCTCTTTAAAACACAGGTTAGAAGGGGCTAGGGAGATGGCTCAGTACAATAAGTGCTTCCTTGGCAAGCACAAGGGCCTGAGTTCAATCCCCAGTTCCGCAAAAAAAAACAACAGGTTGGATGAATCCACAGTTTGTACAGGTGACATTAGGTGGCTTGATGTGCATCCCTCAGGATGAAGGGAGAAAGAGATGTCAGGGTGTCTTCTGCATGGCAAAGGTTAGGACTCTGGGTTTCCAGGTCATGAAGACCTGGGTTCAAATCCTGCCTCTCAATACACCAGCTGTGTATCTTTCAGGGAGTCACTTTGGCATTTCCTCTGCTATGAGATGAGCACAATAGTCTATCTATTAATGTTTGGGAAAAGCTAAGAATGCTGCTCAGTAATAGAATAGGGTGCTTGCTTATTAAGCCTAAGGCCCTGCGTTCTATCCCCAGCCTAGCCAAAAAAAAAAAAAAAAAAAAAAAGCTTGCAACAATTCAAAGACATAGGGGCCAGTAGAATAAATGCTTGCCTGGCAAGTGCAAGGGTCTTAGTTCAATCCCTGATTCCACCAAAAAGCAATTGAAAGACATAATACTAGTGCTAGTCCTGGTGGTACATGCTTATAATCTCAGTTCTCAGGAAGATGAATGGCATGTCCCATGCTGAGTGCTCACGCATAGGAGGGTCCAGACGCTGCTGTGTCGTCAGCCTGACTCTAAGTGCAACCATGAGCTCCATCCTGCAGCCACTACTTCACATACCCCTCAAGACAGGGCTATTGCTCTGTTGTGAGGCAACACAGTGCCTGGCCCGGAAACAGTAGCTCTGAGACACAGGAGTAAATGAATAAACCAGAGGAGGGAAAGAGGGGTCAAGGCAGGCAGCAAACTGTGCTTGTCCGGCATCCTCAGCGTTTGGAAGTCAGTTCTGAGCTGAAGGCACTCATCTGTCAGCTTTCCATGACTATAACAGGATTGTGGCAGCATGACTTTATAAACAAAAGACCTTCATAAGGTTCATAGTTCTGGAGAGTCAAGGGCGTGGTGCTGGAATCTGCTCTGGACTAGATTTGACCTTCTGAGGGCAGGGTCTCTAGTGACCTCCCACTGAGTCCTGATTTTCTATTTTGTTTTGTTTTGCAAAGCAATTGTTTTGTTTTTGTTTTGTGGAACCAGGGATTGAACTCAGGCCCTTGCACTTGCCACACAAGTGCTTATTCCACTGAACCAACTGAACTATCTCCCCGGCCCTTTTTTTTTTTTTTTTTTTTTTTTTTTTTTTTTTTTTTTTTTTTTTTTTTTTTTTTTTTTTTTTTTTTTTTTTTTTTTTTTTTTTGTCTTTTTGAGACAGGGTCTCACTATGCAGTTCAGGCTGGCTTTAAGCTCACTTTGTAGCTCAGGCTGGTCTCGAACTCACAACAATCCTCCTGCCTCAGCCTCCCGATTGCTGGGATTACAGGCCTGCACCACCACGCCCGACTTTTTGTTTTGTTTTTGAGACAGGGTCTTGCTATGTAGTCCAGGCTGGCCTTGAACTCACAGTGATCCTTCTGCCTCAGCCTCCAGAGTACCAGCATCAGAGACATAAACTAACATACTTGGCTCAGGTCCTGCTTGTTAAAATCCTTTTTTTTTTTGGCAGAACCGGGGATTGAACTCAGACTCCTGTGTTTGCCAGGGAAGCGCTTACTCTACTGAGCCATCGCCTCAGCCCTCTTAAAGTCTTAATATCAGGACAGTGAAAGAATTTGCACCAAGGTCATTGGAAAGCATCACCGACCAGGATGCCCAGCCCAGCAGGCAACAGCCTACTTCCTGGCAAGAGCCCTTTTCCTGACATCCTGCTGGGGCTATGAGAGAGATCCTGTTCGAAGCACCTCACCCAGGACAGTAGACAATAACGTGCTCCTTACACATCTTTGTCCTTGGTCTGGTGCATTCATATAATTTTATAGCTGCAGGAAATTCTACAGGAGAAAATTCTGATTTCAAATGCAATTAAACTGGATCAGGCATCATGGCACATGCCTGTAATCCCATCACTGGGGAGGCTGGAAACAAGGAGGATCACTGTGAGTCTGAGCTGCATAGTGAGACACTGTGCCAAATACATTAAAAAAAAAAAAATGCAAAAAAAAAAAATGCAATTAAAACTCTATTTATTTATTTATTTATTTATTTATTTTGTGGCTGGATCAGCCCCCAGGGTTGGTGCAACATGTGGTACTGGGGATCGAACTATGGTCCCTGGACTTACCTAAGTTTGCTTAAGCAGGCACTTTAGGCTGCTGAGCTATCTCACCGGCCCAACTTGAAGGTCTACTATGTGCTAAGTAAGGTATTCCTAAATCTGTCTCATTTCAGCATCACTACTCTTTCTCTCTCTCTCTGTCTCTCTCTCTTTCTCTCTCTCCCC
>PVKA01047617.1:0-14228 GCA_004027165.1 Ctenomys sociabilis
TCACTTATGAGTATATGTTCAAGTGGCATCCACTTCAGTATAAATGCTTCAAACTTATCATTCTTAATAGCTGAGTAATACTCCATTATATAGAAATACCACATCTTTTTCAACCATTCCTCATGTGATGGACATCTTGGTTGTTTCCAAGATTTTGCTATCACACATTGTGCTGCTATAAACATAAGTACACATATATTTCTATGATACAATGTATCCAAATCCTTTTGGAAAATTCCCAGTAGGGGGATAGCTGGCTTGAATGGAATTTCTAGACGTATTCTTTGAGGAGTCTCCATACTGACCTCCACAATGGTTGTACTAGTCTACATTCCCACCAGCAGTGGAGAAGTGTTCCCTTTTCCCCACAACCTCTCCAACATTTGTTGTTGGTTGATTTCCTTATGATAGCCATCTTTCTGGAGTGAGATGATATCTCATTGTTGTTCTTATTTGCATTTCACGAATGGCTAGTGATGTGGAGCATTTTTTCATATATTTGTTCGCTTCTTTAATTTTGTCCTCTGAGAAGTGTGTATTCATCTCAGATGCCCATTTTTGAATTGGGTCTTAAAATTTGAGAGCCCTGTTATATCTTAGTTCTTTATAAATTCTAGACAGTAGACCTCTGTCTGATTGCTTATTAGTTAGGATTTTTTCAAAGTTTGTGGGTTGTCTTTTCACCCTGTTGACAATTTCTTTTGACATGCAGAAGCTCTTTAAGAAGAGTTGATCCCATTTGTTGATTCTTTCAAGAGCTTCTCGTGCGAATATATGTTTGTTCATGAAGTCTTTACCTACCCCTATGTCTTCAAGAGTAAAAAATATGGAACGCTTCACGAATTTGCGTGTCATCCTTGTGCAGGGGCCATGCTAATCTTCTCTGTATCGTTCCAATTTTAGTATATGTGCTGCCGAAGCGAGCACTCTTTAATCCATTTTGACTTTAACTTAGTGCATGGTGATAGACCTGGGTAAAGTTTCAGTTTTCAGCATGTAGAAAGCCATGATTTCCAGCACCATTTGTTAAAGAGGCTATCTTTCTTCCAGTGCGCTTGCGTAGCCCCTTGGTCAAAGATAAGATGGCTGAGTGTTTTCATAGATGCCTCTGCATCTTCTAATACATTCCACTGATCCTGAGGTCTATTTTGTTGCCAATAGCATGTTAATTTTATCACAGTAGCTTTGTAGTATAATTTCAAATCAGGAATTGTGATGCCTCCTGCCTTGTCTTTACTTGCCTTTGCTATTCTATGACATTTTTGGTTCCAAATAAATTTTAGGATTAATTTCTCTATATCTGGGAGGCATGTTGCTGGCAATGTGATAGGAATTACATTCAATCTGTACAGCAATTTTGGCCGTATGGCCATCTTCATGATGTTGGATCATCCTATCCAGGAGCATAGAATATCTTTCAATTTTCTGATATCCCCCATAATCTCTTTTCTTAGGGTGTTGTAATTTTCTCTGAAAAGAACTTTGACTTCCTTGGTTAAGTGAATCCCAAGGTATTATATTTTCTGTGGTGCGATTGTAAAAGGTATTGTTTCTATTGTTTCCCTTTCAGTGTGCTTGTTATCTGTGTAGAGGAATGCTATTGACTATTCAGTGTTGATTTTGTATCCTGCTATGCTACTGAATTTCTCTATCAGTTCTAGCAGTTTCTTGGTGGAATTTTTGGGGTCTTTCAAGTAAAGTATCATGTCATTTGCAAATAGTGATAATTTAACTTCTTCTTTACCTATTCTTATTCCTTTTATTTCTCCCTCTTTTCTAATTGCTGTTGCTAAGGATTCCAAGACTATATTGAATAGGAGGGGTAATAGAGGACATCCTTGTCTTGTACCTCATTTAAGAGTAAATGATTTCAGTTTTTCCCATTTAGGATTATATGAGCTTTCGGGTTTTCATAGATGGATTATATCATGTTAAGATAGAGTCCATCTATTCCAGTTTTCTGTAGGACATTGTACATGAATGAGTGTTGGACTTTGTCGCAGGCTTTCTCTGCATCAATTGAGATGATCATGTGGTTTTCAGATTTCAGTCTATTAAAATAGTGTATTACATGTATAGATTTTTGAATATTGAACCATCCTTCCATCCCTGCGATGAATCCTACCTGGTCATAGTGTATGATCTTCTTGATGATTGGCTGTATTCTATCTGCCAGGATTTTGCTGAGTAGTTTTGCATCTATGTTCATGAGGGAGATTGACCTGTAGTTCTCCTTTTTGATTGTATCTTTTGCTGGTTTTGGAATCAGTATTATACTTGCTTCCCAAAATGATTTTGGGAGAACTTTTTCCTTTTCAACTTCATTGAAGAGTGCGTGGAGTGTGGGGATTACATCTTCTATAAATTTCTTGTAGAATTCAGCTGTGAATCCACCAGGCCCTGGACATTTTTTTGTCAGTAGGCTTTTTATTACATTTTGTATTTTGTTGGCTGTTATCGGCTTATTGAGTTGTTATATCTTCTTGATTCAGTTTTGGTTATTTGTACATTTCAAGGAATCTGTCCATTTTTTTCTGTGTGTTCTATTCTGTGACCGTAAAGATTCTCGAAGTAACTATTGATAATCTTCTGAATTTCCGCTAGGTCTGTGGTGATTTCCCCCTTTTCATTCCTTATCGCTTGTACTTGAATTTTCTTTTGCCTCTTTTCAATGAGGTTGCCCAGAGGCTTATCAACTTTATTTAGTTTCTCATAGAACCAACTTTTTAATTTGTGGATTCTTTGAACTGTTTTATTTCATCGCATTTGAATTAATTTCTGCTCTAATCTTTATGAATTCTTCCCGTTTTTGTGTTCTGGGTTTTGTTTGCTGTTCTTTTTCTAGTTGTCAGAGGTGCAACATTAGGGTGCTAATTTGTTCCCTTTCTGTTTTCCTAATGTGTGAGTTCATAGCTATGATTTTCCCTGTAAGGACTGCTTTCATCGCATCCCATAAATTCCGGTAAGTTGTACTTGAATTTTCATTGAACTGTAGATATTGTTGAATTTCTTGTTGAATTTTTTTGGGACCCATTGATTCCTGAGTAGGCTGTTGTTTAGTGTCCATGAATGTGGTGGATTTTTCTGGTTTCTTTTGTCATTTTTTTTTGAGGTTCATTGCATTGTGGTGAGATAGTATGCATGGGATATTTTCTATTTTCTTGCATATACTTAGTCATGACCTCTGGACTAGTATGTAGTCCATTTTGGAAAATGATCTGTGTGCAGCTGAAAAAAATGTGTATTGAGCTGTAGTTGGGAGTAACACTCTGTATATGTCCACCAGGTCCATTTGTTCCAAGCTCTCATTCAGTTCTGCTACATCCTTGCTAATTTTTTGTCTGGTTAAACTATCCTTTTGAGATAAGGGTGTGTTAAGATCTCCTGTTAAGATTGTGTTCTTAGACATTAAGTTTTTCATCTCCCTTAAGATTTGTCTTACATAGTTGGGTTCTTCTGTGTTTGGTGCATAAATTTTTATGAGTGTTACTTTTTGCTCTTGAATTTTTCCCCTGAGCAATATACAGTGGCCTTCTTTGTGTCGTTTGAGCATTCTTGGTTTGAAGTTGAGACTGTCTGAGAAAAGAATTGCTACTCCTGCTTTTTTCTGAGGTGCTGGGGCATGTAGTATTGTTTTCCATCCTTTCACTTTGAGCCTATGAATGTTCTTTTGAGTGAAGTGTGTTTCTTGTATACAGCATATTGTCAGATTTTTTTCCCTAATCCACTCTGCCAATGTATTTTTGTTAATTGGTGAATTGAGTCTAATTACATTGATTGTTATAATTGAAATTGTTGACTTATGATTGTCATGATATTTACCTGCTTTGTTTACTCCTTTTTATCCTGTGTTTAATTCTTTGGCCTGTTCAGTGGGTTCCTTCCATTCTCATTCATGGAGTTCTGGTCATTGTGGTCTCTGTCTAGAACATCTTTCAGCAGTCTGTGGAGGGATGGCCTTGTCATCATGAAATTCTTTAGTTGTTCTTTGTTGTCAAAGTATTTCACTTCTCCATCCAAGTTGAAAGAGAGTTTTGCAGGGTATAATAGTCTGGGATGAATTTTTTTTTTTTTTGTGTGTGTGTAGGACTTGAAGAACTTGGCTTCATGCTCTCCTTGCCTTCATTGTTTGTGTAGAGAAGTCGGCTGTAATTCTGATGGTTTTTCCTTTGTATGTGAGCTCCTTCTTCTCTCTAGCAGCTTTCAGTATCTTATTTTTGTGTTGGATTTCTGGGATCTTGCCTATGATATATCTCGGTGTGTTTCTACTTGAGTTGAGGTTATTTGGTGTTCTGTATGCTTCTGTGACCTGGATGTGGGATTGTTTCCTCATATTTGGGAAATTTTCTGTGATTATTTCTCCCCAAGTTCTTTTTTATGTCATTTCTATTGACTCCTTCATTCTCTTTGGTACCAATTATTCTCACATGGTGCATCCTGGAGTGATTTTGCAGGTGATGGATTATTTTTTCCTGCATTCTCTTTGTTTTCAAGAGATCCTTTCTCACCTTTTCACTGGCGGCTCCGGCATCTTCAAGATCTGAAACTCTGTCTTCGCTTTCACTCAGATGGTTTTGTAGACTCGTCATGGCCATTTTTAGTTCTTCTATATCTCTTTGACTGTGTTTCATGTGTTCTGTTTCTTTTCTGTATTGCTCATTCAAGGAATCCATCATATTTCAGATCTCCTCAATTTTTTTATCCATGTCTTCTTTAAAGGTAGTTATTAATTCTTTTTCTGCTGTGTTTCTTCCAAGTTGGGTTTCCTCTGTATATTTCTGTACTTGTTTCTGTATTTCAGATCCTATGACTTTAAAAAGTTCTTTTTTGATTTCAGAACTTATTTCTGCTTTGAGTTCCTCATGATCTTGCTGCTGTTCTTTCTTTGCTTCAGATGCTGTTAGTTCATATATGTCAGCTGGAATAGTGCTCCCTGCACTTGTTCTGGGTGAGCATAGTTTTTCCCCTCAATGTTTCTAGAATTCATTCTTTATTTCAGATACTATGTATTCAGCTATTTCCTTTTTTAATTTGGGGAAATACTTTTTATTTTTATTTCCTCTATAACTTTCTGCTGTTGTTCCTTTGCTGCTGTACCTGTTAATTCCTTCATTGCAGCTGAGCTAGTGTCCTCTGCCCTTTCTGATGGACTCAAGGTTTGGGATTGCATTTTTCCACTTCTCTTTGTCATTTGTATAGCACTGACCTTTGACCTTTTGTGTAGAGTTTTGGTGCAGCTATAACCTTAGCTTGTTATGAGATTCGGGTGCCAGTCTATTCAGTTTGAGATTTTCCAGGTATGTCTATCCTAGGTCTAGCTGTTGTGTTCAGTTCCTTTTTTACTGCAGCTGCTTTGGTTCCCCTCTGTTCTTTCCCCGTTCAGGCGAGCACAAACCGAACTGGGATGTAGAGCAAGTAATGAAACTTACCCGTCTTAGCTGGCTTTGGGGTGAAGATCCAGAAACTTACTGGCGTCATCCCTCCTGTGTCAGGCAGGTTGTTCCCCAGGTAGGCGGTCCTGGGCTTTGGTGGTTCTTCTGGGCTCATAAAAGGATAGTGGATGATCTTATTTACTGAGTAGGCTGTACTGGGTCGGCCAGGCTGTGCTGGGTCCGGGTCTACAGGCCGTAACCCGAGAAGGCTGAGAAGGGTCCCTCTGGTGCAGAGCTCCTGGAGCCCTCACTCACAGGCCAGGCTGTGCTGGGTTTCAGTCCATGGCGTGTGACCGAGGATTGCTGAGCAATGTCCCTCCAGCGTGGCGGCCTTGGAGCTCTCACTCCAGGCTGACTTGCACTAGGTCTGAGGCTGTGGGGTGGGACCAGTAATCACCTGGAAATGTTTCTATGGCACTGTGGGCCTGGAGCTCCCACCGGGCCATGGGGGGTAGGGGTGGCAGGGAATCCCTGGGAAATGTCTCTCCGGCACAGCAGGCCTGGAGTTCTACACTCACTGAACTTTGATGCCCAGAATATCGGTGAAATTCCCACACATTCAGTGGGCTTTAGGGCAGGGGATCCAGGGAGGTGCTGGTGAGTGGGTCCTGAGGTTTCAGGCCAGTCACTGGCTTGGAGGGCTTGGGGGCAGGGATCTGCCTAGCATGCACGGGAAGAAGCCAATGGCTCTCCCTCAGACTCACCACTCTCTCACTGATCTGGGAAGCCTGGTGAGTTGTGCAAATTCCCACTCACTAGGAGAGCTTGGGGCAGGATCCAGGAGGCCACTGGAGTCAGCCTCTGTCTCAGGCTGGTCTCTGGCTGGGGGGCGTGGGCAGGATCCAGTAGGCTGCTGGGTTGGTCTTCCTGTCTCGGGAGGTCTCTGGGGCTGGGTGGGCATGGGCAGGATCCAGGAGTATGGCAGTCAGCCGCGCTGTTTCAGGCTGGTCTCTGGGGCTGGGCGGGCGTGGGCAGGATCACGAAGGATCTGATTGTACAGCTTTAAAACTGGCAGATCAGTTTTATTTAAATTAGAAGAGTTTTTATAGAATTCCTTTGAGAAATTTCTGTGTAAATAATCATCATTTCTTTAAGGAGGTTCACTCTATTTTTCCCCAAATAGATGATTCTTTTCTTTTCTGAGTTACTGAAATTGCAAGAACTTTTATTCTATAACATCTTTGAGTATGGTGATCTCATCTTGTGCCCATACTAAGGGGAATGCATGTGGATTTGCACTCGGTGTGGTGTATGTATGAGTTTGTCTGTTTTCATACAGCATCATTATCTATTTTGAGTTCATTTTTCCAGTCGACATGAGTTTTTATCTTGAGTAAATACTGGATTTTAATAAAATTGAACAGAATTCTTCACCTTCTGTTATGATCATATACTATTTCTTCCTTGGCATGTTGATTTGGCATGTTATATTTACTGATTTTCCAGTACTGAACCATCCCTATAAAAGTGTAATACATTAACTGTTAATTTGATGCAATTATTTCTATAGATACTTAGATAAACTCTGTTAATCTGCTGAAAATTTTCATTTTTAACTTCATGAGGTTCTTTTGCTTTACTTCTCTTATAGTATATATTTTAACCTTACTACTAGAAATGTAAGCATCATAGAGCAAGTTGGAAATTGTCCTGTCATCTTTATTTTGTGGGAAAATGTGTGTAAACGTGGAACCTACATGTTAGAGAATGATTCCTCTAGTAGAGCCCTTTCTATGTGAAGCCCTACGATTTGTCCACCTCTCTACACTTCCTAATTCCTCAAGTGCACTTGTCTCAGCTACAGATCCATGCTCTGTCACTAAAGAAAGACTGATCAAGGTGTGTTCTTCTTACACAGCCATCTGCCTCTTCCACCCATGGTTTGTGTTCCTCCAAGCCACTTCACTGTGACTGAATACTGTAAACTACAGATTTGCTGGACATAGGCAAATAGTGGTGTAACCATTAATTTTTCTATAAAATATGCTTCCTGAAAGTAAGTGAAAAGACAACCCACAAATTTAGAAAACAATCCTAACTACTAGGTAATCAGACAAGGTCTGCTCTCTAGAATATATAAAGAAATAACATAACAGGCCCTCAAATTTAAAGACCCAGTTCATAAATGGGCATCTGAGATGAATACACACTTCTCAGAGGATGAAATTAAAGAAGCAAATAAATATATGAAAAAATGCTCCACATCGCTAGCCATCCATGAAATACAAATAAACACAACACTGAGATACCATCTCACTCCAGAAAGAATGGCTATCATGAGGAAATCAACCAACAACAAATGTTGGCAAGGTTGTGGGGAAAAAGGCAACACTTCTCCACTGCTGGTGCGAATGTAGACTAGTACAACCATTGTGGAGATCAGTGTGGAGACTCCTTAAAAGAGTAGGACTGGAAATCCCATTCAAGCCAGTTATCCCCCTACTGGGAATTTTCCCACAGGAACTGAAAACATTATATCATAGTGATATATGTGTACCTATGTTTATAGTAGCACAATTTGTGATAGCAAAATCTTGGAAACAACCAAGATGTCCATCACATGAAGAATGGTTGAAAAAAATGTGGTATTTCTATATAATGGAGTATTATAAAGGATGATAAACTTGAAGCATTTATATTGAAGTGGATGACATTTGAACATATATTTGTAAGTGAAATAAACCAGACACACATGTGCAAATATCATATAGTCTCCCTAGTATAAGAAATCAAAAGAAGAAATACAAATAGAAATGTACAGTAACAACTAAAAAGAATTTAGTCAGAAAGTTAGGACAAACTGAACAGCGTATGCTGCAGGATACTAATCAGCTTTTCTTCTGGATGGTTAACAACCTAAGTGCACAGATCACAATTGGAGAAATAGAAGAGCTAAAGGGCTAGCCAGCATTTTGGCCCTGGCCTTTTGGGTCAGCATAGAAGAGCCTGTACTGTAACATCATGAAACTCAGTTTTCCCCAAGTTTTCTGAACAGCGAGATTGTGTAACCACAGAGGAAAGAGATTGATGATCTATAGTGTGCCTGAGGAGAGTCACATGGAGTGAAAGTTTTTTCTCTCAGGCTCTCGCAGAGAGAAAACTGATTGAGCATTGGCCATGACTCATCCACATGGATGACACAGACAAAGGATCTACAGAGTAAGTTATAGGATTACAAGATAAACCGTGAGGGGATTTCACTGACCTTATCAGAAACAAAAGCTACATGTTTTGGTATATAGATCTTGCTCTATCTTGTTCTTAATCATCCAGCAGAAATGTATAAAAATGAGGTATATAATGTGGGGCCATAATAAGTTGAGCTGTAAATGGCTACAGTCAACAACTTTTTCAGATAACTCACTATTATTGTGGAATGCTGGACTATGTTGAATTGTGTCTCTGAGGTCAGGCACCTAAATTGGTTTAATGACAATGGAGGGCCCATCTTTGAAA
Source organism: Ctenomys sociabilis (assembly GCA_004027165.1). Taxonomy (NCBI): domain Eukaryota; kingdom Metazoa; phylum Chordata; class Mammalia; order Rodentia; family Ctenomyidae; genus Ctenomys; species Ctenomys sociabilis. The sequence continues at coordinate 8,889 of PVKA01047617.1, forward strand.
GGTCTAGACAAAAAAGGAGTATACAAAAGAAGAATCATGATGTGTGTGTATGAAAAGTACAGTTAGGATAAATATGCCATGCTTCTGCATAATTCTATGAGAAGCAAGATTTATACTAATAGTGGTTGGACAAGATATTTCGTTGGTTTATAGTACTATGGACAACCCCTAGGAAGATAACAAGATAGAAAGTATTAATTATTGAATCTGTGATATAATTCATCTATAAAAACAAGTAAACAGCTACACTCTCTTAATTCACTGATTGCAGACATCTGTTAAAATAATGTCAGTAAGTATATCATGTATGCACCTTGTACGATACCAAAACATTATGAAAATTATTTTGAATGTATAAATTTACCAAATCTGTCCTTTTAATTTATCTTGAAACTGTCTCATTGCTATTTGTTCTTCAATAAAAAAATGAATATAAAAGAAAAATAAGAAAAAGAAACTACCAACAGAGTAAAAAGACAACCGACAAATTTGGAAAAAGTCTTGATGAATAAGCTCTCAGACAAAGTTCTACTCTGTAGAATTTATGAAGATTAAAAGGAAAAGTGAGAACTTAAAGATTAGACAACAAACGGAGGCCAAAGAGAAAAGCCAGGAAATATGAAAGGGGCAAAGCCATATATTTATATGCACAAGATGGTTTAGACAATGATCCTGATCTTTATCCCCTATTAGAAACTAGCAGTTAATTGGTAGAATTCTCACCCTGACCAATGATATATGTTGATACCTGCAAACGAAGCAACTGCACTGAAGATAAGAATGTGTACTAGGAGGGTCATGCATGGAATACCTGCCATTCTTGTCTTCAAAACATATACTGCTTGTCATGTCATACCCATTGCTCTCAAGTAATGTTGGTTTTCTAAAAAAGCGTAGAAAATGAAAACAAGAAACAAGAAAAAAAAATGTACGGGACTGTCCTCTTATAATGCTATGCATGGTTAGATTTCTAAATTTAATGTAAAAATATGTAATTGTCTATTACTATTTTTTGAATATATTTTTTCTTTTTTAATTTATTTCTTCATATTCTGTAGGGACTTAAAGTTTAACATACTAATACTTGATGAATAATTACTGTTACATATTATGCCTAAGATGTTTCATATTCAGAGAGATAGTGAGGTTAAGCTCAACGGCCTATGTTGTAGGGTAATAATAATAAGCTTATATTCTGGAAGATTAGCAACCTAACTTTACAGACCAAAAATTAGAGAAAAATAAGGACTGCAAGGATAGCCAACATTTTGGTCCTAGCCTTTCCAGGTCAGTGAAGACTCAGGACATAGGAGAACCTGTACTGTTACATCGTGGAACTCAGTTGTGTCCTAAAATTTGTGAATAAGATTAGGAGGCCACAGATTCAAATGATTGATGATGTAGAGTTTTCCTAAGGAGACTCATGTGGAGACACAATAATCTTTCATGCTTTCACAGAGAGCAAACTGGTCAAGCAATGGTCGTGACTCATTCACATGGCTGACACTGACAAAGGCTCTACAAACTGTTGTACAGGCTTTCAGGATAAATCCTGAGGGGTTTGACTGACATGGTCAGATACAAAAGTTATATTTCTTGTTGTATAGGTCTTGCTCTATCTTATTATTAACCATCTATCAGAAAAGTATGAAAATGAAGTATATAAAGTAAAGCTAACTCCCTGGCAAGCACAAGGGCCGGAGTTTGATCCCCAGTTCCACAAAAAAAAAAAAAAAAGGAAAAAGTAAAGCCATATTAATATGCTAAACTGTAAAAGATTCAAGTCAACAACTGGCATTGTTAGTCCTATGGAAAACCCAGTACTATAGTAGACTACTGGATTATATTGGAATATTTTGCTGAATTCATTCAGGTACAATATTTAAATGACAATGGAATACCCTAAAACTAAACAAAAAAAGGGGACATAAATGAAGGACCACTTTATACCTGTATATTCAAAATAGGATAGATATTCAGTTACTATCTCTTAATTCAAGGAACAGAAAGCTTTTTTTTTCTATTAGTATTTGTGACTGAATACCATATCTGAATCTTGTAGTATAATAACCACTAAGAAGACAACAATATGCATGCATTAATTATTGCAACTAATGGTCCTCCTAAACTGTTTTGAAACTGTCTCTTTCCTATTTGTTTCTCAATATAATTATTGAAAAAAAGAAGAAAAAATAGATTTTTGCCTACAAATATGTAATGTTTTTTCACATTGTATAGATACTTAAATTTTAGAATATCAATGGTTGTTTAAAAATAAATGTTCCATGTTATGTCTATGGCATTTGATATTCATACAAATAGTGATGTTAAACTCATCCGCCTCTATTATAGGGTAAGATTATCATTAAGGTTCTCTTCTGAATTGTTAACCAAAGTTTGAAGATCAAAAATTAGAAAACGTAGATCTACCAGGATAGCAAATATTTTGGCCCTAACCCTTCAAGTTCAGTGGACTCAGGACATAAGAGAACCTGTGCTGTCATATCCTGTAACTCAGTTATGTCCCAAATTTTCTCATCAAGGAGATTTATAGTGCCACAGAGGAAAAAGATTGAAAAAGTATAGTGTGCCTAAAGAGAGTCATCTAGAGAGAAGAAATTCTCTCAGGCTTTCACAGAGAGACAGTTGGTCAAGCAATGGCCATGACTCATATAGATGGCTGACACTGACAAAGGATCTACAAACTGCTGTTCATGGTTTCACAATAAATCCTGAGGTGATTTGACTGACCTTATCAGATAGAAAAAGTTCCTTTTTTAGTTATAGTGATCTTGCATTATCTTGTTCCTGGTTATCTATCAGAAAATTATTACCATGAGATATAAAATGTGAGGCCATATTAATATGCTGAGCTATAAAAGGCTCAAGTCAACACAATCTGACAACTGCCAGTTCTGCTAGAAACCCACTATCTTATAGACTATTGGATTATGTTGGTTTGTTTTGCTGTATTCAAGTACATGCTATATTTGAAGTGGCATCAAATTGGAAAAGGTTCTTTAAAGACATTTCCAAATGTAACTTCTCTAACAGCAACAGAACACCCATCTCCGAGAAAACAAAAACAAAAAAGAGGATATAAATGAAGATCCAATTTGCAGTGAAAAAAATACACACACACACACACACACACACACATATATATATATATATGTATATAAAAATAGGATAAATATACATCTACTTTCACTTAGTTTAATGAGAAGAATGACTTGTACTAATATTGTTTAGTCAAGAGGTCATGTCCGCACTTATCCTCTGAATAACTTATATGAAGACAACAATATGCAACGTATAATTAGTGTGACTGTTCTAATCTGTTTTGAAACTGTCTCATTGCTATTTCTTTCTCATTAAAATTAATAAAAAATTTAAAAAGTAAATCAATAAAATTAAATTGTTGCCAACAAAAGAAAGCATGATGGTTAGTAGAATTTAGCCTGTAAGATACAAGAGCCTTAACCTTAAAATAATTTAAAAATCTATTTTAAGGTTTAGAGAAAATCACATAGCAGCTGCCTCCTCAAAGGTAATGTGATTTTTTCAATGATAGTGTCATTTATGTGTTACACCTCTTAAACTCCAGTTGCAATAAAGCTGAATAATTTGTAATATCATCTTATGATTTTTGAAAATTTCAATTTCATTTTCAAATTGAGTGTACTGGAAAGAATAGACCTTATCAAAGTACTTTCTAGAGAATTCTAAAGAGCCATCCTGTTTTTTCCTCAGGAGATTAGAGATAAAATGTGAGGTAGAATTTATGTAAATTATTGTACTTACAATTTCTTCTTCTCAAATTCCTGTTACTAGAATATGATTACATTCTATTCTAGACGATATAACAAGTAACTTTCAACTTATCCTATTTTTTATATATCAGCAACTTACCAAACTAATAAGGGAATAGAAACTACATTTTATGGTAATGAATGAAAAATCTAAAATGAATCAATGACAATATATTTTTAAATAAATGGTAATTGTAGACAACAGCATGATGTTTTATTGAGTTTTGCTTGTCTTGTACTACAAATTATAAGAATGAGGTTCACTGAAAAACTGGTCTCATTGCACTTATCAAAATGTTATCCTTCTATTTCCATACTTTTCCACTAAAGTTAGAACATGTTAGCACAAAACTGCACTGACAAAAATGTTGTTTAGACATCCAACTATTGTGTATTTTTGCAATTATATTCCTCTCCTTCTTTAAATCAATTTCCCACTTCTAAACTCAGACTACATTCCAGCCAGAGTAGTTTAGACCAACTCTTATGTGGTTTGTTAATTAAGTTTCTCACAAAACTGCAGAAGTTATTCTTTATCAGATAAAATTGTCCCAACTTTCTAAATCAGCTTCCCCCTCCATGTGGTGCACTGATAGTTATGTGGGGAAGGTGAAACGCAGAGTTTGACCACCATGCATATTAACACTAGTTCCATAATTCACCACTTTGACTTTCTGTAAGCAAAATGATAGCATAGTCTCTCAGTGTTACTGAGAGCCTAAGCAAATAACATGTAGGCATCTTTCAAGGCCTGGCATGCAACCTCAGTTAAAGCAGTTACTGAAAAGTCGGTGGTGTGTCTTATCCTCTTCCACTGTAACATGTAGCTCAAGATTTATTGATTCTCAGTTGTCATATCTGGCTAACTTTATTTTTTGCTGATCATTTATTTATTATTGTCTCACTGCCTACATATTACATTATGCATATCTTTAGTTACTGTTTTACTATATATTGATACTCTTGAGTCACTTTGGCTGTTCATTTCTCCTTACATTGTGATCACTATGGTGAAATAAAAAAGTTATTCAGGTTAACTTGATCTCACTTAAATTCTTAACAACAATATTCACTATTACCAAGTTTAAAAAGATAGTCATACCTTTCCAAATATACTTCCTTATTTCCATTGGCAATCCAAACGATCCAGGACATAAGTAAATTGACAACAAACAGGGAACTTTGTAAGGGCCAGCAGTCAAATCCAATGTGATTTCAAATCTTTATAACTTATGAGATATCTAGATGCAAACTTTCAATTCTGACTACTTTGATGATTTTACAAATAGCCATAAAAATAGTAATGCCTTATACAATTTTTTTTGGTGGAACTGGGTATTGAACTCTCCCTGGCAGCTTTATACTTAAGAGTAAACATAGGTTATTCAGGAAATCTTTGGAGTGTAATTTTTTCATTGTGATAAATGCTGTTTTTTTCAATTATAAAGATGAGATGGGCTGGAGATGGCTCAGTGGAATAAGTGCTTTTCTGACAAGCACAAGGGCCTGAGTTCAATCCCTGGTTCCA
>PVKA01047618.1:0-14237 GCA_004027165.1 Ctenomys sociabilis
TATTTCTCTTTTATAAGTGGAGGAATTGAAGCTCAGAGACACGAAGCACTGTCTATGTGTGCAATAATCAATAATGCCATTAGGACTATTAAAATATAATTAGCATAGGATCTCTATTTAAATAATATTTTTAAAAATTTAGGTCTTTTTAAGATTCTTGATATATATTTCTGAATTTTCCCCCCAAAGGAAAATATTTACCTACCCTTTGCACCATGTGCTTCCCCGACTGAAAAAGTGTCATCTACAGATCTTTAGAAATTTATAGTGGAGGTGCATGCCTGTAATCCCAGTGCTCTGGGAGGCTGAGGCAGGAGGACCACGAGTTTTTTCCTAAAGGATACAAAATAGTGATAGGAAAAAAAGCATTAGAAACAAAGGAAAATGTCACTAAACAAAGTAATAGGAATTCAACAATGACTGTTATGTTGCATGATGTTGTCTTCCAGTTAGTTGGTCAGGTTACCAGACATAGACATGCAAGACTGGTTAAAAGAAAACAACAAGGGGCTAGGGAGATAGCTTAGTAGAATAAGTGCTTGCTTAGCAAGCGTTAAGGGCCTAAGTCTAATCCCTGCGTCTGTCTGAAAAAAAACCCTACAAAATAATAACAAAAAAGTTGTAATAAATTTAAAAAAGAATAAAAGGAAAAATATTTTAAACATTAACCTTTCCTTTCAAAACACCAGCAGAAATCTGTAGTATAATTATACAAAATATTCTTCACATATACCCAAATATATCTTTTCCCCTCTTTTTATTTGTCCTTTTCCCCACCCCAAATTTCCTGCTTGTTGAACAAATTCTTTCCTTTTCACAGTATCTATTGTACCTTTCAGATTTTAATTACTCTTTCAGGTTCTCATAGTACCAAGGTAATACAAAATTTGCACATGTCGATCTGATTTATTTTACTTACCAATACAGTCTCTAGTTGCATCCATTTAGCTATAAAAAGCCTCAAATCTGTCTTTTCTTTACAGCTGAGTAATACTTGTGTGTAAAAATGCCACATCTTTTTTTTTTTTAATCCATGCAGATCACAAGTTTAATCCCTGCCTAGGCAACCCGGTGGTGTCATGAGAACCTATCTCAAAAAAAAAAAAAAAAAAAAAAGCTAGGGGTGTGGCTTAATGTGAAGCTTACTGTGATGTAGCTGTGTTGTATGATGCTATCTTCAAGTTAGTTGCTCAGGTTACCAGATGTAAGTGTGCAAGATTGGCTTAAAGCTTTAGCTTCAATCCTGGGAGAGAAAAGAGAGCTCAGATATGAACCAGCTCTAGTACAGTCAAGTAATATTTACAACAGACACCTAGCATGCACAGTAGCAGAAGAGATGTGTTCCTTAACACATGCTGTCTACAAAAGCAAGGAATTGGACATTTACACATCTTATACTGTACTCAGAAATCAAAATGGGTTTCGATAAGACCCAAAGCCATGAAGCTATTGGGGAAAAGCAGAGCGACATTGGTGCTGGCAATGACTAACACCAAAGATACAGGGAACAAGGGAAAACCGAACAGGTAGGACTACATAGAGATAGACAGAAAGATAGATTGATTACATCAATAGATGAAAGATCAAAATATGGATGAATAGGTGCAGAGATGGGTGGATGAATAGACAGAAAGACAGACAGACAAAGAAAAAAAGGAGCCCAGAAAATGTACAGGTCTGAGCCAAGAACAGTTTCATGTCTGTGTCAATTAGCCATATGGCAGTGGGAGGGAAAGGGGAGTTATGTAACAATGCTAAAGGCAAAGGACGGTGTCTTGTTTTTCTCAGTGGTGGAAAGTTAGAACTAGTTTTATGCCAAAGGAAGGAGATGCTTGAGAAAGAACAAACATCATGGAAAGGGGGAGGAGAGGTGCTTCCTGAGAAGAATGGACTCTCTTCACATAAGAGGGAGGGAAAATAGAAGTTTCAAGCTGGGGGGGGGGTCCATTGTGAGATCACTGATGAGAAAGTTTCTGCCAAAGTGGACCATTTAATGGGTCATTCCTTCACCTCACTGGCTTCTCATAGCAGCCCCTGTTCTTCTCCACATCCAGTGTTGGTGGTCTGTCTTGGTCCTTCACCCACTCAGAGCTCCAAACATCCTTTCTCTAGTACTGTATGAAACTTGAGGGTCTCTGCAGTTCTTTGTGGGCTTGAAAAATTCAATTCAGTAGATGGGGCAAGAAAAAGAACTCAAATGTCACTGAAGAGAGTCCTATGTCATACATGCAAGCAAGTGCACCTGGAAGTACAAGCCGGACCTGCATAGCTGTGTCCCCAAAAGGAGAGAGACACAGATGTGTTGAGCACTTGATTTTTCTGGCAAAGAGAAGCAAGATATTGGTGTTGCATTGATTTTGTGTGTAGTTGTATCCATAAAAGTTAGCTCTAGAGTGAGTGAATGGCAGGTCCTTAATAACCTTTGAGGAAAAAAGAAAGGAAGAAGAAGGGAAGAAAGGAAAGACTAAAGAAAATTGTGTTGACAGAACTAAGAGTAACTTTTGAAGTGTTTGTGTAGAAGAGGAATGTGATTCTACTGAGCATTTTTGTAAAACTTCTATGAAAATGAAAACACTTTCTTTGCAGTTATCACCTCTATTCTGTAAAAGGAAGTCAATTCATCCAAAGTTGAAGACTGTTGTAAACAATTCCTAATTATCAGGAAACTAGAGGTTACCAGAAGCCAAAAGAACATCTGGTCTACCTCACTGATGCCCAAATGTGAAGCCCAAACTTACGTAAGGAACTGACAATACAGAGAGAGTGCTGACTTTTAAGTATTCTGCACTATATACAAGTTTGATTCTTGTTTAGATTTTTGCTTTAATTTTCATCTTTAATTATCCAATGTTGTCTATGGCCATACCACCCTGAACGCGCCCGATCTCATAATTATCCAATGTATTCCATCACTCAACAAATACGCATCACTCTGAATTAGTAGAAGTGCTGGTGTTTAAGTTCACAAGGAGATGTGAATCGTGCTCTGTCCAATGAGCAGGAATTGTGTACAACAATGCAGGTGCTAAAGTGAATGTAAGAGGGGCTCGGTATTGGTTGTGGTATTCTAGAGGAATAGAATCAATAGCAAATACATGCATAAATACGGGATGGAGTTTATTGGAGCTCTTCCAGAAAGGGCACACTTCCTCTTCTTTCCCTTTTTTATTCCTTCCAGGCTACAAGCTTATTGGTTGTTTCCATATGTGGGGCAAGTCTTCTGACTCAGTTTGCTGGCTTCCATGTCAGTCATTCATAGACACAACCAGCACTGTAGTCCACTAACCTGCTAGGCACTCTTCCTTCTGTCAGTTTGGTATATCAGGGTGAATGGTCACAGGAGCCATGTGAAGAAGCTGGATGCTTCACCCTTGGGACAGAAACATCTTCACTGTGGTTGTGACACTCAAGGCACATCATGACAGATGAAGTGAGGTTTGCCAGAGCTTCCAAGGGAAAAGAGAGTAAGAGGCATAAAGAAAACACTCTCCAAGCAAAGGAGTCAGAAGCAACTAAAGTATACCATGGGGCCATGAAGACAGCGGCATGGCTCTTTGAAGGGATGCAAGCCATGCCGTGGAACTTGAAGACCAATCACCTCCGGGCTCAGGAGTGCTACTCCCTCCCTTCTGGGCAGAGCACCCCAAAGGAACCTGAGAATTAATGCAGGGAGTTCTCTGTATTGTTGCTAGATAACCAAGGCTTCCTACTTCTGATGCTTAGATTCTGCATAAGAAATTACAGTTGACAATGACAGATGGTACTGTCCCTTCCTAAGTCTTATTTAGGACTCATTTAATTCTCTTTACATATTTGGGCTTTTTCTAAAAGCAAATTTCCCCTTTAGTAGGGGAACAAATCTCATCTTGCTCAAAACACAATATCTCAAATATCTCTGTACTGTATATCCTAGCTTTCTCAGGGGATTTGCATATAGATGTTATAAATGCCAGTATGCTTTAATACCACAGTATACCTTTTCCTCTTGAAAAAACATCACATTACTCAGTGTGTACAACTGCAGAAGGACATTACTCTTGTATAATATATGCGCTCTGGTGGTGTGTTATTAATGTGTGAGCTTTATAAGGGTATAATTTTGGAAGCAGTTTTCCATAAAATTGTTATAAGTATTATCTTATAAATTTGAGATAATTTGGCACAATATTCATTTAACCAAATTACTCCACTAATAACATCTCTTCATTTGTAAATACCAGTTCAGGCTGACATCACAAAATTTTGGTAAGACACTGAGCCCTGTAGAATCATCTAGATTTTGCTGCATAATTGAGGGTGCGGATCAACTTGATCTACTTCCAGCTTTGTGCCCCTCAATTGAGGCACGCTTATGAGATGCTCTCTGGCTACAACCCACATGATGTCATAATATACTAAGACAGCATGGAGTTGGCTTCTGAGAGACCATGCAGCCAGGAGGGTTAATCAGAAGGAATAATAGATTAGTATCAAGTTTGGCTAAAATTGTGTGCTTGCTTCCCTTTCTAGTAGCTGTATTGTGGCTTTGTACATGATTTGATACTTCAATAATCCTCAGTCACCTCCTGGATTATCTGAAGCTAATGGAATTGGGCTGGATCACAAAGACTTCTTGGAACATCAACCCTTCTTAAAATTAAGAACATCCTTTTCTTAAAATTATTTATTTTTCATTTGTGTATTTGGTACAGGGTCTCACTACACAGCTTGCACTTGTAGTGGTTCTCCTGTTTTCAGCTTCCCCAACAGTGGGATTACAGGTGTGCACCACCCTGCCTGGCCCAGGTGGACTGCTCAGTGCACCCTGGGGGCAGGGCTAGTGTGGCATGTGGGACCAGGGATTGAACTCTGGTCCTGGCACTTGCCAAAGCAGGTGCTTAATCTGCTGAGCTGTCTTGCCGATCATATCCCCATCCTCCTGACTACTTAATTATGGATTATCATCTCTCATCTATGCTTAAGGTCTATGTATTCTATCTCTACAAATATATTAGTAAGTCATCCAACCCATGGCATAGATACTTCTTTCATTCATTTCTTCAAAACCTTCTGTACTGAGGCTATGATTTGGGGTCCTGGATCCCACGTTCAGGCCCTGGACTTCCCTATTTCTATTTCTTGAGAAGCTCCATTCTCCTTGGAACAGGGTGACCTGAATGTGTTGTCCAGTCTCCCTGAGCTTCGGCGTCCTTCCCTTTCTCTGTGAAGTGGGAGTGAGAATGTTCTAAAGGTGTAGTTAGGAGACTCAGTGAGAGTTTCACTGCTCCACGCTAACAGGACAGACCAGAAAGTACCAGAACATTACTGAGCACAGGTGGACAGCATTGGAACGGTGGTCCAGAAAATGGTATGTGGAGCCCCCAACCCTAGCAAGGCCTATGAGGAGAGGCCTGCCGTAGAGCTGGGAATCATGAGTGATGCATTTCTGTCTCCATTTTTAATAAAAACTAAAACCTCTCTCTCTCTCTCTCTGTATATATATATATATATATATATATATATATATATATATATGTCTTTATTTTAAGAGAATGAAAACAGTAAAAATGACACAGAATTTCCTAACAATATGTCACAAAATTAAGGGGGCTGGGAAGATGGCTCAATGGAATAAGTGCTTCTCTGGCAACCACAAGGGCCTGAGTTCAATCTCCGGTTCTGCCAAAAAACTATGTAGAGTTATTATATTGCATATTTTTATCTTCAAAGTAGTTGTTCAGATTACCATATATAGGCATGCAAAATTGATCCAACAGAACTGTTTCTTTCAATGAACTCATTGAAATTATTAGTACAATTATCTTGATATACATATTATCTCTATGTCTTTGTCTACCTCTATATTTCTCCTTTCCCCCACCACAGCTGTTCTTTCCTTTTAAGCATTTCTTTCCAAATAGGGAAGTTATGTCAAATGCTACTGTAGGACAGTGCCAGGCTGAAGACTTCTTTATAACCACAAAACCACACGGAGCAGCAAATGCACACCACAGTAAACAGCAGAGATTTGGGCAGTTGGTAGGATGGCAGATCCCATAGGACCCTGAACCCAGGCTGGAGACAGCGTGAATGACCCTAAGAGTAGGAACAAAGATGTTCATGTGGCCACTCATTTTATGGTTCTGAGTGTCAACATGATAGAGTCCACAGGCATGACAGATGTGGGTGGTGACAGGCCAACCAGTCATCCTTTGTGGGCTGTGCTCATTTCCTGCCTCTATCTGCAGACAGAGGTTAATTTTTGGGGTGCACTGCTCCCTAATAAGGTTCCTCCCTTCCCAGGACATCATCGTATGTGACAGTGAGGCCAAACACCAGAGTTCACCTGCTGGGGCTGCACTTCCACATGACATTGGGCCATCATGTCACGGGCTGGGCTCTTGACTCCTTCCTTCATCTCAGTCGTTTTTTTTTTTTTTTTTTGTCTTTTTGAGACAGGGTCTCACTATGCAGTTCAGGATGGCCTTAAGCTCACTTTGTAGCTCAGGCTGGTCTCGAACTCACAACAATCCTCCTGCCTCAGCCTCCCGAGTGCTGGGATTATAGGCCTGTGCCACCATGCCTGGCTCAACCCAGTCATGTTTTGTATATTCCAATATTATCTAATTACCAACTGCTATGGTGTGGGTCTAGATGCTGCCCCTTCCAAAGCATTGTGCAGTCTTAGATGGGGCTCTTCTGGAGGCAGCTGAATCTAGAGTGTGTGATTGATTTTTAGAATAGTGCTGGGATTCTGTGTGAATGATTGCTGGATAAGTCCACTGATTGGATTGGCACCACCCTGCCCCCAACAGTTCAGATAAGAAAAAAGGTACAGAAGGAAGCTGGTTTTACTCTTCTGCTTTTGCTACCTTCTTCCACTACAAATGGTTGCCCCTCTGGCATGTGCCACCCTGCATGGAGCCAGCAGATTATGGACTAAAACCTGTATAAACTGAGCTAGATAAACCATTCTACCTTTAACCTTCACAATGGTTTTTTTCTCAGCAATGAATGAAAAGTAGCTAAGAACCAACTATACCAGGAGGAGAGGACAAATACCCAGAAGGTATTTCTCACTCCCAAGGAGTTCAAAAGAGGGAAATGCAATGCAAATTGTTAGGTTAAAGGGCCCCCCTCACCCAGATTCCAGTGTCCTCACACACATACCCTTCCTGGAGAATCAGAAAATGTTTTTCACTGGGTTCTGAACCATTTCCAGGAGCTGGTCCACATTCAACCTTGTGGGAACATTGTCAGAATCAGAGGAGGATCATTTCAATCAACAGAAAAATACAGAAAAATGCAATCACAGAGCAGGTTGGCAGGGTAGGAAGGAGGGCATCTCACACCCAGTAATGGCAATGATTCACAGAAGACTTCCAGCACCACATCCCACACGAAGGCCCCACAGCAAGAATGTCCCCCCAGCAGCTGGCTTCCCATCTTCAGCCCGGCACCCCATCAGTTATCCTTCCACACTTATGCTGATAGTGCATGTGGCCAAGAGTTTCATGAGAGCTTACATAATTTATCGAATTCTGCCTTTAAAATTTTTCTTTTTTATGCTTTTCTGCTGGATGGTTGAGATCAAGATAAAGCAAGACCTATACAGCAAGAAGTGCAACTTTTGTATCTGATAAAGTCAGTCAGATTCCCTCAGGATTTACCGTGAAACCCTGCACAGCGGTTTATAGACTCTTTGTCAGTGTCAACTATGATGATGAGTCATGGCCATTGCTTGACCAAATTGCTCTCTGTGAAAGCCTGAGAGAACTTTTTTCTCTTTAGGCGACTTTTCTTAGGCACACTCTGCATCATCGATCACATTCCTCTGTGGCCCCATAATTTCCTTGATCAGAAAATTTGGGACACAAGTTAAATGCCTGGAAATAGTCTGTGGAGCTGATCTGCACCCTCTGGGTATTTCTCACCATGGCATAATCTCCCCTTGAAAGGCTTGCCATAGGCAGACATGAAGCTACAACATGGACTGAGAGGTTCTAATGTCTAAAGTGTTTGTGTCATGAAAAACACTTTGGGCCAGGAGGTAGTTGGTGCCCAGTTGTGTGCTCAAAAAGGGAGAAGGGACCTAAATTTGGACAGGGCTGGCTAAGCTTGGAATGGCTGCACCGCTGGTATTCGAACCGGAGAGAGGCAGAGGGAGAAGGAAAGGTCACCTTCCTGACACAGGGCTGGTGCATTCTTGCTCAGGATTTTTTTTTTCTGGAAGCACAGGATGGGATCTGAGCTTCACCAGGAAGTAAGAGGGAAGCCAGAGCCACCCCAAGCCTGGGAAGTCTCCCCAAACCACACAAATCCCCCTGAAGCTTCAGAGAGGAAGAACCAGTCAGCTGTGCCTCTGTAGATGGGGAGGAGTGCTTGCAGGGGGAGGCCACTCCCCCAGGGTCTCTCAGAGTTTATGCACCCAAGTTCCAGCTGAGGTGCAGTGGTGGAAGGGACAGGAACACAGGGAAGTCACACACGAATGCCCAAGTTGTAGCTTAGAGGCCAGCTGCACAAGATCACAGAACCTGGCAGTACTTTCAGCTCTGTGTGTAGCTAGGGATGACCTGACAGCCCAGATCCACATGCGCTGTAGACAGTGTGTCCATCACCGGGATGCCAGCTGCTGCCAGGGCCGCCCTGGGTGCTGGGGGTTGAGACACATCACAGAGCCCAGAGGCTGGCCTGGCCTGTGCAGTCGCCATCCTCTGTGCTGTGCTCAGAAGCGTGCAGACTTCCACAGAGCTGGGAGTTTGGGTAGTGACTCAGTTCCATACACACGCACTATTTGCCAGGAGCACTGCTGGATGCAGGCCTCAAGAGACAAATGAAATGCATTTCCTGCTTCAAATAAGAACCCACCTCGACAAGAGAAGCGTAACTGCATAATCAGAAGGTGAGTAGCGAGCATTGTGCACAAAGCGTTGCAATGAAAAGAGCCCAGAGCTCGAAAGGCAGCGCTCATGCCACCCCTCCCCCACCATCGCCCCAGGCATTAGGCAGAGCAGAGCAACACGCTTATTACATTGTGTGGAGTCACTTGGCCACAGTATGTTACTTGCTTCCAAAATAATATAACTTTTTAATAGCACATAATCTTCAGTGGCATATATGTCACTTTCGTTTTTATAAACTCCCAAGGTAATTCCTTGTCTTGACTACTACAATATCTTTGTGCTTTGTACCAGGAATTGAACTCAGGACCTTGCCCTTGCCAGGCAGATGCTGTCCTGTGAGCTATATCACTGGCCCTTATGGTCTGCATTTTAAAGAGTAAGTTGAAGTGCAGAAGATGAAATGACTAAGCTTTAAAGCGCAGAAGTGTCAGAGTAAAGGAATCAGCTGACCGTCTAAGGCTTGAAGGCCACTGCTCTAACCACAGTGTATGGCTCTTCATATTCAGGTTTCTCGTTGTTCTAAAATTCAACCCTGGGGCCAAGGAGATAGCTCAGTAGAATAAGCACTTGCCTGGCAAGCGCAAGGGCCTGAGTTCAATCCCCGATTCCTACACCAAAAAAACCCTAGGGCTGACCAAATAGCTCAGCATATTAAAACACCTGCAAACAGGCACAGCAGCCAGGGGTTTGATCCCCAGGCCTACAGTGCTGGCCCCATGCCAGGGGCATGCTGAAACTATTGAGACTGGACATGGTGGTATAAGCCTGTAATCCCAGATCTTGGGAGGCTGTAAACAGGAAGATCACTCCGAGTTCAATCTGGTAGCAAGATCCTAAACACCCTATAGACCCTTCCCTAAAATAAATAAACAAACAAACAAACATAAAATATAACCCCATAGATAATTGCACTTAATGCAAATGGTTGAAACCGATGAGTGAAAAGGTCGAGACTGTTAGACTAGATTTAAAGCACTGCCTGCTTTTCTTGCTGGTTTCCAGTTGTAGGTTTCAGAGTCTTCCTGTGTGACGGCTGGTGGTGACTGGCTTCTTGGCTTCTTGGTCTGGGACATAAGGGTGTCATTCTGGGTGACCTTGGAGGTTCGCTGAGGTCTGGACAGGAGAAGGTTCCTTGATCTGCCAAAAGTGAACCTAATGCATGGAACGTTTTGGTGGGAAGATCGGAGGGTAGAGCCAGGGCTTTCCAAAGGTGTGCTGAGTTCAGTTCGGCCTGCCTCTCTGGCCTCTGCCTCTGGAGACTGCAGTGCACACAGGAGGAACTGAAACTCCAGCAAAGCTTGGAAAGACTTTGAAGAACCATATGAAGGACTTCAGAAGCACAAGCCACTCCTGCCAATTAACTGATCAATTTTCAATGAGTCTCCTTCACTCCACTGAGAGGCTGAAGGCTGAAAATCACATGAATTCAAGGTGAACAGGTGTCTAGTGACTGCACAACCATGGGTCACAACTTGATTTTGACCAACTGAATAAACTAGACAGCAGTGTTCTATACAAACACATGAAAGAAGTTTGCTTATTTAAGCTTCCAAGATATTAGAGCTTGGGTATACGCCATGTGGCTGCTGAGGACAGAGACGTGGCCAGTGTGGCTGAGGACTTAAATTCTTTTTTTTGATGGTGCCAGGGATCAAACTCAAGACCTTACACGTGCCAGGCAAGCTCTTATTCCACTGAACTATCTCCCTGGCCTTGAGGACTTAAATTCTAATTGCATTAATATAAGTTAATTTAGATGCAAAAAGCCATCTGCAGCTTGTGGCATTTATTTATTCATTTATTTTTATTTTATGGAAAACAGGTAGAACAAAATTTGTAACAAAATCATAGAATAACAATAGTTAACATGTTGCATATTTGTATCTTTAATGTAGTTGCTCAGGATATGAAATATAGGCACAGAAAGTTCTTTGATCAATAGCGTCACAGATCTTCCTTCTTAATGAAGTAAAAGACACTAAGAGTATGACTGGCTTGCGTTTTTTCCATTTTCCCCAATGTCTTTTCCCTTTCACTCATCTTAGTTCCTTTTGAACAATTTGTACAATTTAAAATGTGGTTACTCTTTTAGTTTCTCACACCAGGGAGACAATACTGTGTTTATACACACAAGTCTGATTTGTTTCACTTAGGAGTATGGTGTTAAGTTGCATCCACCATCCAGCAGAAAAGTATATAAATGAGATATATAAAGTAAAGCCGTATTAGTATGCTGAGCTGTGAAAGACTCGAGTTAACAACTTCTGTGGATAATCCCCTACCAATGTGGACTGCTGGACTGTGTTGAATTGTTTTGCTGTATTTATGCACCTGTAGTATTTAGGTGCCAATGGAATACCCATATCTGACAACAGGACTAAATAAAAAAAGGGGATACAAAGGAACTTCCAAGGAGGAATGAGGCCTTTTCTATATTATTCTGCAGGATAGTTAAGACCAAGATAAAGTAGGACTTATATAACAAGAAATGCAACTGTTGTATCTGAGAAGGTCAGTCATATCCCCTCAGGATTTGTCCCAAACCCTGTACCACAGTTTGTAGATCCTTTGTCAGTGCCATCCATGAGGTTGATTCACTGCCATTGATTGAACAATTTGCTCTCTGTGAAAGCCTGAGAGAAGGTTTTTCTCTCTGTGTGACTCTCTTTAGGCACTGTAAATGGCTATGGTTGACAACTTCTTTGAATAACTCACTATTGTTGTGGAATACTGGACTATGTTGGATTGTGTCATCGAGTTCAGGCACCTAAGTTAGTTGAATGACAATGGAGTGCCCACCTCTGACAGGTGTAGACAAAGGAAGGGGTATAGAAAGAAAAAAATCATGATGTGTGTGTATACACAGTACAGTTGGGATAGATAATGCTGTACTTCTACATAATCCTATGAGAGGCAAGATTTGCACTAATGGTGGTTGGACAGGATATTATGCTGGCTTCTAGTACTATGGTCATTCACTAGGAAAATAATTATTGAATTTTTGATGTAATTCAGGTATAAAAAATAAGATAAGTAAACAGCTACACTCTTAATTTACTGATAAGAGACATCTGCTATAATAATGTCTGTAAGTATAATATCATGTATGCACCTTGTATGATACCAAAACATAATGAAAACAGTTTGCAATGTATTAATTTATCGAATCTGTCTTGTTAAGGTGTCTTGAAACTGTCTGATTGATATTTGTACTTCAATAAAATAAAAAAAAATACTTGATAAAAAAAACAAAAACAAAGGAAGGTCCATTCTGTGTTTGTATATACAGTACAGTTAGGGTAGATATACACCTACTTTTGCTTAAATCAATGAGAAGAAAGAATTGTACTAGTAGTGTGTGGACAGGATATCCTGTCTGTATCTTGTAATATGGATAGCCATTAAGAAGATAACAGTGTACAAGGTATTAAGTATTTAAACTGTCCTACTGATCAGCTTTGAAACTATTTTTTTGTTATTTGTTTCTCAATAAAATAAAAAATAAAATTAAAAAAAATTAAGTTGCATCCATTTACTTATAAAAGTCTCAAGTTTATCCTACTTTATGCCTGAGTAATACTTCATTTCATAAAAATATCACATCTTTGTTATCCACTCCTTGGTTTATGGGTATTTGAGTTGTAACAAAGACTTAGCTACTAAAAATTGCACTGCTATAAACATGGATGAACATATATCTCTGGTTTTTTTTTTTTTTTTTTTTTTTTTGTATTTTTGGGAAGGGCCTACGGTGTGTTCAGGGTCTCACTTCTAGATCGGACTCATAGTGATCCGCCTGTTTATAGCCTCCGAAGAGCTGGGATTACAGGCGCACACCACCACACCCAATCTCAATTGCTGTCTCAGTGCGCCCTCAGGGTGGGACTGGCATGGTGGATCCGGGGGTTGAACCTCCAGCCCCTGAACCTGCTTGAAGTTGCTTTAATTCCACTGAGCTATTTGGCTAGCCCAATCCCTATGTTGGAAAATCCTTTCCAGTTTTTCTGGGAAGATACCAAGAAAGGGCTGGGTTGAATGGGACCTCTGATCCCAGTTTTCTGAGGAGTCTCCACATTGATTTCCACAGTGGTTGCACCAGTCTACACTCCCACCAGCAGCGGAGAAGACACCCTTCTTCCCCACAGCCCATCCAGCATTTGTTATTGGCTGATTTCTTGATGATAGCCATTCTTTGTGGAGTCAAATGGAGTCTGAGTGTTATTACTTTAATTTGCATTTCTTGAATAACCAATGATGTTGAACATTTTTTCATACATTTACCTGCCATTTGCACTTCATCTGAGAAGCATGTATTTATCTCAGATGCCCAGTTTTTGATTAGGTCTCTGAATTTGAGGTCTCTGATTTTTTAAAAATCTTTATGTGTTCTAGAAGTCCTTTGTCTGAGGGACAACTGGCTAAAATTCTTCCTATTCTGTAGGTTGTGTTTTCACTTTGTTGGGGTTTTTCTTTGCTATAAAAAAGCTTTTTAATAAAATAAGATCCCAGTTATTGACTCCTTGAAGTATTTAATTGATGACATTTAAAGCAATATAAGATATTAAAGATTTTTTTTCAATACTGATAATTGAATTCAGTTCCTTGTACACGCTAGGCAAACACTCTACCACTGAGCTACATCCCAGTCTCTGTCTCTCTCTCTCTGTGGTACCGCAAGTTGAACCCAGATTGAGCTGCACTACATGCCCAGCCCTGTAAGATTAGTTTTTAACTGTGAGGTGGGATGTCACTAAGTTTGAAATTAGTCAACAACCTTCTCTTTATTCTTTATGAAGTGTATCCAAAATGCAGGGATACAGTGTCTCTTTGGTATTTTCCTACTGATAAGAGTACACATCACACTTAATTATACAAATTATAATGAGTTTATTTAATATAAACTCATGTTCACACTGGAAGAGAGCAGCTCAGGCAGTGTTTATTTTATTTTTTTAAAAATAATTTTATTAAGAAACAAGTAGCAAGGAGACAGTTTCAAAACAAGTTAGTAGGACAGTTTCAATAATTAATACCTTACATATTACTGTCTTTGTAGTTATTCATAGTACAAGATGCAGACATGATATCTTGTCCAAACACTACTAGTAGAAATCATTTTTTCTCATTGAATTAAGAGAAAATAGCTGTATATCTATCCTATTTTGTATATGCATATATATATATGTATATATATATTTTCTTTCTTTCTTTTTTGGTGAAACCAGGGATTGAACTCAGACCCTTGTGCTTGCCAGGGAAACACTTATTCCACTGAGCCATCTCCTTAGCCCCATATGTATATATATATATTTTTTTTTCCACTAAAAAATAGTCCTTCATTTATACCCCCCCCCC
>PVKA01047619.1:0-14223 GCA_004027165.1 Ctenomys sociabilis
CCTTATATACATATATTAATGTAATGCCTGCAATCCTTATGTAGTGGAAGCATACTAATAAAAATAAGAACTATAAAAAAGATACAAAGAAAATCAAAGTAAATCCTATATTTAAGGATATAGACAAATGGAAGAAACATAAAACCAAAAGCTATTTAAGAGTAATAAAAAACTTATTAGATTGATATTTTAAAAACTGAATGAAGGAAAATTAGAAATTAAATAGGGTTGTAATAAATAATGTAGAAAAATATAGGTAATGAGATTTAAAAATTATTTTATGCCTATAAAATTGAAAGCTTAGATGAAATGTATAGTTTCATAGAATAATAATTTGCTGAAATTTGCTCAAGGGGAAAAAAATTGACCTGAGTGGTCTATGACCATTAAATAATTTAAGCCAGGTCAATAGTTCTCAACTCAGAGTGATTTTGACTTTCCTGTCTGGCAATATTAGAAGGACTGGCGTCTAGTGGGTAGAGTGCAGCAGTGCTGCTGGACATTTAGTGCACAACACAGCTTCTTTGTGAAACAAGGATTTGGTCCCAAAAGTCACTGGTGACATGTTTGAAGCAAAAATCTGGGTCAGCATGGTTTTAAAGTGCTTTTAAGAATTCCCAGTAACAGATGATCTCAGTTCTTATGAAATCTGTTTAATGGGAAAAGAGAAAAAGCTACCCATATCACTTTGAGAACAGTACTTCCTTAATGGCAATACCCAAGGTCAATGGAGAATTTAAAGGTCAGTATCACTCATAAGTATAGGCACATTTTAAACTATTGTGAGTGGAATCTCTCTGTGTTTATGTAACAAAACCACAAACAAATAAACATCATCACCATATGCATTTATTTTAGGAATGTAGGATGGCATAGAGTGTTGATTATATAATTCACCATGTTTATAAATGAAGAGGAAAAATTGTATCATCTCCTTGTAGACATATAAAAAAGTGTTTGAGAGAATTCAGGCAAGGTAAAAACTTTTAGTAAACTGTCAAGAGAATTGTTTTAATCTATTTTTTAATTTATTTTTTATTTTATTGAAGTACAAATATCAATCAGACAGTTTTAAGACACCTTAACAAGACAGATTCGATAAATTAATACATTGCAAACTGTTTTCATACTGTTTTGGTATCGTACAAGGTGCATACATGATATTATACTTACAGACATTATTATAGCAGATGTCTCTTGTCAGTAAATTAAGAGTGTAGCTGTTTACTTATCTTATTTTTTATACCTGAATTATATCAAAAATTCAATAATTATTTTCCTAGTGGATGACCATAGTACCAGAAGCCGACATAATATCCTGTCCAACCACCATTAGTGCAGATCTTGCCTCTCATAGGATTATGTAGAAGCACAGCGTTATCTATCCCAACTGTACTGCCCATACACACACATCATGATTTGTTTTTCTACACCCCTTCTTTTGTCTACACCTGTCAAAGGTGGGCACTCCAATGCCATTCAACTAACTTAGGTGCTTGAACTCAACAACACAATCCTGTTTTAATCTAATAAAAGATATCTAGCCTAAAACATCAATAGTGATAAGTGGCAAATATTAGAAGCAGCTCTTAAAATCTAGACTATAGAGAAGTATGTCTGCTATTACCTGTTGTTCTCAACATTGTATGTGAGGCTCATGCCAGTGGGGAAAGGCAAGAAAAATTAATAAAAGCATGTAGATTCAGAGAGAATAAGAGTAACCACTACTATTTATGGATAATATAGTTTGTTCCCCATAGAAATGCTAAGTAGTTCTGCAGATATGCTTTTAGTATTAAATTTCAACAAGTTTGTTGTGAGTAGACAGAAGTTGAATATATAAAACACGACTGTATTCTGTTGTTGTATGTTTGTGTGTGTGTGTGTTTTAGAGAATTGAACCAAGGGCCTGTGCATTGATTTTCATTCCCTCTTCCCTTTTTGAGACAGGATCTTGCTAATTTACTACGTCGTCCAGGCTGGCATGAGCTTGCAGTGGTTCTACTTCAGCCTTTTAGAGTGCTAAAATTATAGTTGCAGCCATTCGTACCTATCTCAGATTTATTCATATATGACAACAACACAGGAGTAGAAATTTTAATTTTCATAATGAAATACATTTTTTGTTGTATTAGAGAATTAACCCAGGATGTTCATGTAAGATATATCCCCAGCCCTTTCTTCATTTTTATTTTGAGACAGGGTTTTGCTAAGTTGCCCAGACTGGGCTTGAACTTGTGATCTTTGTGCTTTAACCTCTCAAATATCTGGATTACAGATATGTACCACCATACCCAGCTATGACATAATTTCTTATATTAACAAACCAGAAACAATACATCTTTTCTTTTCCTTTTTCTCTTTTGAGACACCTTCTCACTATGTAGTATAAGGTGGCCTTGAATTTGCTTATATATCCCCAGATGGCCTGCAGGTCATGGTGATCCTCCTGCCTCAGCCTCCTGAGTACTGGGATTACAGGTGTGTTCCACCATGCATGGCAACAGTATAGGTTCTATATGGAAGAATTTATAGAACGCTACTAAAGTATGTAAAATAACATCTGAAGAGAGAACTGAATATTTATGATTGAGAAAAAAGGAAATATTTTTCCTGATATTAACCAGAGTACATGCAATTTTACTAAAAAGTACAATAGTTCTTTTTTTGATAAAGATCGTGAGCTCTAAAATATAGAAGACTGAAAGGTGAAGAATAAATAAGACAGTTTTCCGAACAAGGTACATATCCTTGTCAGAACTTTTAAAACTAGAGCTGTTGAGATATTTTTAGGGGCAAGCAGAACAAGGAAGTTGAGTACGTGGGAGGAAATAGTATCACTTACATATGGAAATTGGTTGTGTACGAGGTGCTGCATCTTATATCAAGGGAGCAGAATGATGATGCTAGGACAATTGGCCATCTAGATAAAAAAGGAAATAAAATCCTGCATCCCATCTATACAAATATAAATTCCATGTGGACTAAGAAACTAAACCTGAACAGCAAGAATTTAAACTTTTAAATAAAAATAGACTTCATGTGCCTGGGTGTATATAGAGATTTTAAAATTTAAGACACCAAAAGACAAATTACAAAGGAAAACATCAATCAATATGTTCAAATGGAAACAAGGGAGAGGGGAGGGAGAAAGGAAAGAAGGGAAAAGTAAAAAAATGAAAAATGAGAAAAGAAGGAAGACACGGAAACAAAGCTTTTGCAAATGGAGAGGAGAGGAGTTGACGGGAGGTGTGGGGAATAGGGGAAAAGTTCTATCATGTCCAGGAACAAATTCTCTATGATGAATGTGTTCATTGTGTCTATTTAAAATGTACCAATAAAATCTGATTAAAAGCATAATCAATTCAGCCATAAACATACTCAAAGCTCTGTGCATCAGAATACTCTCATAACAACACAGGAGGAGCTGCTGACTGGGGAAGAGACTTCCAAAACATTCACTTAGGTGTGGCTGAGGAAATACACTAAGACTGGTGAAGCACTTCTGTTTTTAACTGCAGAAAACTAACAGGGAAGCAGATGCCCACTGACAGGAAATTTGATAGACACATTATAATGTGTCTTAAAACAGAAAAGCTATAGTTAGCCGCAGGTTTCAGTTTTATCAGATCCAATGTACTTTTTTTTTTTTTTTTTGCAGAACCAGGGATTGATCTCAGGCTCTTGCACTTGCCATCTCCCTGGCCCTCCAGTGTACCTTTTTTAAAACCAGTATTTTACTATACTCATTTTACCATCTTAAAGTGTACTTTTTTTTTTTTTTTTTGGCAGAACTGGGGATTGAACCCAGGCCCTTGCGCTTGCCAGGGAAGCATTTATTCCAGAGCCATCTCCCCAGGCCTTAAAGTGTACTTCTGTCTACATACACACACACACACACTAAAAAACATATGTCCTCAATGTAGCATTAAAATGAAGGTAATTTTGGGAAAGGATGTACATTTAACTATATAAATGGTTGGTATGATGATTTTGATAGATACAACTAAGTAGTTAGTCACTTACACCTGCAAAGAATGACTAAGTTTGGATTTAAAAGGGGTATGAAATCAAGTCATACTGCAGTGTTCACATTTTCCTCTGCATTGCAGTTTGAAATAAGGTTCAGTGGTTATATTGATATTCATCCATAGAATCACTGCAAATATAATAGCTTCAAGAACAAACAAACTGATACAACATTCAACATTTGTTGCATGGAGTGGAGTTTCTATTGATAATTTTTAAAATTGATATAATTCTTTTTAAATGTCTGAATAAAATGAAGTGTTGTAGTGCATGCCTGTAACTCCAGCATGCAGGGAGGCTGAGGCAGGAGGAGTGCAAGTTTGAGCCAGTCTGGGCCACTTAAATGAGGCTGTGTCAAAAAAGACATGAGCCAGGGAGGTAACTCAGTGGTGTAAGAGCCTTTCTGGCAAGCACAAGGTCCTGAGTTTGATTCCCCAGTACAAAAAAGACTTCAATAAAACCAAACTTAATCTTCTCTTGATTTGTATGGTAGTTGCATTCCTGGAAATTCAAACTTCATTTGACACTAGGCAGAATGGATCAAAATAAACTCTTCTGTATAGATGAAATAGAATCAAGTCCTAGGCTCACATAATTTTATACCTGAGTATCTTTGGGTTGTCTAAAAGCCCTAATGAGGCAAAAGAGAATTCATCAATATGCATGATTGTTTGAACATTTCAGGATATTAAAATGCCTGGCTCCCTTCAATGCACTAATTAGTAATTTATTACTAAGTGTTTTGTTATTCTATAGTTCATCAAATGCTTAAAAACCCTGTATAGTAATCTCAAGTGAGACAATAAAGCATGAAACTAAACATAAAGTTCAGATGAAGAATTATTGTTGTATTTATACATTTGTATAGTACACTTTGACCCTTCAACTATTTAAAAATGTTGTTTATTGATTCTTTGCTATGAATTAGTGTTTTTTTCTCCCCTCTGCTTCATATACCATGCAATTTGGAAATATCCTTTTATTGACAGTCAACCTATAAAGCAATTAGTTCCATATATATATATATATATACTTAAGAATTTCTCAGAGCCTGGGAGAAAGTTCAGTGGCTAAACACCTGCTTAGAAAGTACAAGGTTCCCCTACCCCCCCCCAAAAAAAACAAAGTGCAAGGTCCCAAGTTTGATCCCTGGTACCACAAAAAAAAAAGGAAAGAAAAAACACATAAAAAGAGAAATTTTCATATGTTTGCATAATTGTCATTTTCTGTATTCTCCCTCTTTTAAATATTGTATAATATTTCTATTGTCAGATTTTACAGGCATTATGTATTTCACTGTTTTCCTTAGAGCCATCATTTAGTCTTAGTTTTACAAATACACATTTTAAATTAGCACTGTCTTCATTAGATTCTTCAGGGAGCATTCATTGAAACAATATTTCCTTTCTTTTCTTTTTTTTTTTAGTGTATGTGGTACAGAGTCTCATGCAGCTTGGATTCACAGTGACCCTCCTGTTTTGAGCCTCCCCAGTGCTGGGATTATAGGCATGCCTCACCACGCCTGTCTTGGGAGCCCCAGAGGGTAGGGCTGGTGTGCCTGATGGTGATGGAGATCAAATCCTAGTCCCTGTTCTGCTGAGATATCTCACTGGCCCTTGAAACAATATCTCTTAAGCTCTTGCATGTTTGTAATGCTTTTCTGTGGCCTTACACCTGAATTTTGACTGAATATAAGATCCTTGGTTCACATTTTCTTCCCTACATTATTTTAAATATTTATTACTATACTGTATCATGGTATAAAGCATTACTGTCAGTGATGAATGACAAGCCTACTTTCTTTCACTCAAATTTAACTATTATTTTCTTTAATATATATATATATATATATATATATATATATATATATATATAATATATGTAGTTTGATGTTGTTCTTGCAATACTAGATATTGAACCTAGGAGCTGTATACTGAGCTATATCCCCATTTCTTAAAATTTATTTATTTTGTCTTGAGATTAGTGCTTGCTAATTATCCAGAGTGGATTTGAACGTCGATTCTTTTTAGCTCAGCCCCTCAAAGGGCAGGGATTACAGGAGCTTGGTACTGTGTCCGGCTCCTAATAGTTACTCTTTTTTAATATC
Organism: Ctenomys sociabilis; assembly: GCA_004027165.1. Lineage (NCBI taxonomy): Eukaryota > Metazoa > Chordata > Mammalia > Rodentia > Ctenomyidae > Ctenomys > Ctenomys sociabilis. The sequence continues at coordinate 6,137 of PVKA01047619.1, forward strand.
CAAGAATTTTTCTCTACCATTTGCTATTCTGAGTAACTTTTTCTAGATATTGCTTAAAATTATACCATTTGCATGGTTTTGCAGCTAGGTACGTGTATTTGTACTTTAGAAGAATACTTGTTCTGTTCTATTGCTTTGATTTTCTTCCTTAGAGATTTCTAATTTGTGTAGGCTGGCTCTTCCTTGTCTGATCACTTTTCCTGAAATTTTTTCTAGCTTTTTTTTTTGTGGTAGAACAGGGGATTGAACTCAGGCCCTTGCTCTTGCCAGGGAAGCACTTATTCTACTGAGCCATCTCCCTGGCCCCTTTTCCTTTCTTTATAGCTTTCATTTCCCTTTGATTTTAGGAGTTTTTCTTCTCTTCATCACTCTTTAGTTTTTTTTTCTCGTTTATTCCTTGCAGTTTTTTCCTCATTGTTGAAATGCAAATTTTCTTTAGTCTTTAAGGCTTGAGTTCAGTTTTCTGTATCCTTAAATGTTTCTTTTCTTCAATCACACATTTCGAAAGTTTTAAATTCTGATACATAGGATACATATTTTTACACATGTCACTTTATTTAATTCTTTTTACTTGATTCAAGAAAGTATATGAGTGTTTGTGTGAGGTTTGTGAGCAGGTTTTTCTGGGGTGCTTTTGTGATATGTAGCTTCTTTTTTTGCTTGCTGGCATAATATTTGAGTGCAGTCTATTATTCATGTTAAAATGAGATGAGTCTTCTGTTGCTTCTTTATTTTTCTTTATTTATTTTTGATACAGGGTCTTGCTATGTAGTGTGGACCCCTAGTGATCCATCTGTCTCAGCCTCCCTACTGCTGGGATTATAGGCATGTGCCACTGCACCAGGTTCTTCCCTTACTTTTATAAGGAAGATTCAATCTGGAGAGAATTTTGGATAGCATGGCTAGAGTTCCTTTCTTTTACTCTTTTCTTTTTTCTTTGCTCCACAAAATGATTTTTAAAACATGTCCCCTTTGTTATTATTATTTTTATGTATTTATTATTATTTTTAAAAATGTATTTGGTACAGGCTCAGACTCATAGTGATTCTTCTGTTTTCACCCTCCCCAGCACTGGGATTACAAGCATGCACCATCGAGCCTGGACTTCGTGGTTGGCTCAGTGTGCCCGCCCAAGAGTGGTGTGGCATGTGGTACTTGGGATCTTGCACTTGCCTAAGCAGGCACTTAGTCCACTGAGCTGTCTCACTGGCCCTCGTCTTTATTTGGATCTGCCTCATTTGCTCCCCTTTTTCATCAGGATTGAGTTTTTGTTTGCCCCAGTTGTCTTTGTCTTGTTCTGTTTGGATTCTGGCTCCAGTACCTTCTCAGCATGGGCTTCTGGAGGGGAACTTCGACTTGTTAGCTCCTACAGCGCACATGGCTTTCACGTCATCAGACTTTATGGTTATTCCATGTAGTTGCCTGAGAGTGGCAGCTTGTATAGCTTTATTTCAGTTGTGACTACTTTCCTTAGACAGACCTGCCAGTAATTGGGTAGTCATCTGTTACAGACTTGGGATTCTTCTTTTGGCCTCTTTCTCATTGTTGCCCACAGAATGCAGATCTTGTAGCTGTCAGTGTTCCTGTTTCGTGTTTTGTGGCCATGCCTTTCATCTAGATTTCTTATAAATCCTGGAGGTTTGGGTTTCACTATTCTGTTTTCTTCAATGTCTTTTTTTAAGCTTTTTGATATTTTTGAGACAAGGTTTCACTGTGCAGTTCAGGCTAGCCTTGAAGGCACTTTGTAGCACAAGCTGGCTTCAAACTCATAGCAATCCTCCTGCCTCAGCCTCTTGAATGCTGGGATTACAGGTATGTGCTACCACAACTACCTTCTTTGATGTCTTTATGGTAATATTATAGGAGATTAAAAATTGTTTGATCATTATTTTTGTCTTCCCAGAAAACCAGAGATTTGGATTTTTAGCTCTATACCTTTTCCCTTATGTTTTACTCATTTAGGGAGATTTGATAGAACTCAGGCCCTTGTGCTTGCCAGGGAGGCGCTTATTCCACCGGGCCATCTCCTAGCCCCATGTTTTTTGGACATTTATATTTAAATTGCACTTAGAAACACTGTTGCACTGTTAGACGGCAGGTACTTTGTTTACTTAAAGTAAATTTCACAACGAGGCTTTCTGCTGGACAGGTGTGATGGTGCATGGGTGTAATCCTAGCACTCCGGGAGACTGAGGTAGGAGGATTGCAAGTTTGAGCCCAGCCTGGGAAAATGAGTGATTTAGCAAGACTGTTTCAAAACGCTAAGTATGTAGCTTAGTGAGAAAACCCTGGTTTAAGCCTCGGTATAAGAGAGAGGGAGAGGGAGAGGTAAGCCTCAGTAAGAGGGAGATGGAGAAGGAGAGGAAGACAGGGAGACAGAGAGACTGATTTCTACATGTCCCTCCTTGCAGAACAGTGATGTGTATGTAGCCATTTTGTGAGAGTTTGATCACATCCTAGGTTAATTTTTAGTGCAAATGAGGAGATACGGTGTCATAACAGAATAGATATTTATGTTAGAGTGATGTACCAGGCTACTGAAACAGCAGCTTTCACCTCACATGCCCGACTCCTAGAGACACATTAGCTAAAAACTCATCAGTGGACTCATCCACTGCTGTGTATGGCACCTCCAGGATTCAGTCACCTCCCCAGAGCCCTGTCTGTGAGGATCTGAGGCTTTGGGGTGCACCTAGATATACACCGTAACACTCATTTGTTCTGGCATTATGAATATAATTTGTTATAGCACCCTGAGCAAATTAAGACAGGAAGGAGAAGGCAGAGGACAGAGTTTGGAGACGCCTTTGGTGTGGGAAGATTGAAAGGAGCTAGAAGAAGACTTTGAGGTCAGCACACTTGGAGGGAATGTATTAATTTCCATGGCTATCACAGTAAATTGCTGCAAACACAGTGGCTTCAAACCACAATTACTGCTTTTATAGTTGTGGAGATCAGTAGTCTAAAATCAGTTTCATTGGGCTTATGTCAAGTATCACACATTGGGCTCCCTCCAAAATGCTAGGGAAAATCCTGCTCTCTGTCTCATTTTCAGGTGGCTGATGGCATTCCTTGGGTCCTGGCTGTATCACTTCATTTTCCAAGCCAGCATCTGCAAAAGCCATCTCTGCTCCAGCTTCACATAGCTGTCTTCTCTGTGTGTCAAGTCTCCCCCTGATTTGCTTTTGCCACTTGTGATGGCATTTGAGGCCCAACCTGGATAACATAGGATGATTATCTCACTGAAGGGTCTTAAATTAATCACACCTGCAGAGATTCTTCATTCACACCTGTTGCTATGTGAGATGATTTCTACAGGTTCCAGGGAGCTGGGTGTGGGTGTTTTTGCAGGGCTGTCTCACAGTCTGCTCAGGGAGACTGTGAAAGCACATATAAGAACAGAAAAGCCATGACAGTGCTTCACAGTGTGGCTAGTGATACTACATGGCTCAGGGTTGAGGAGAGTGTCTCTTGGGGGTGGTGTCTGGGTAAGCTCAGGAGCCCAGTTGCTCAGAGATGGGGCTGAGTGTTGGAAAAGGAAACAATTGTCAGTGTAGTGCTGTCTGTGCTGGGGGCTCCCACACATTGTATGAATGAATGAGTGTGTGTCTGTGCATGTGCTTGTGTGTGCTGTGCACTTGTGTGCTATTTACACATGCGTGTGCATGTTTATCTTAGAGTGCTTTTTTTTTCTTTTGAGATCCAATGAGTAGCACCCATTTTTCTCTTTCCAAGATGATAATCAGTTCAGACAAAAAAAAAAGGAGTCAAATAGATGGAAAGCAAAAGGGGAGCTTTCTTGCTAATAAACCCGGAGAAGAGGCTTTTGGAAGCAGCCAGAAGGGATTTTTACCTTTGGTGCATAAGGTAGGCTGAATTAGTGATTTGATATTGGTTGCTTTAAGGACAGGGTCTCCTCTGCTTTGTTCAACAATGAAAGGAGCTCCATGTAGGGTGATTTTCTGCTGGAGGCTGGCTGCAGAGAGGTGAGCCAGGACTTATTCCACCCATGCTTGAAAGTAATGGCTTGTTTCAGTTCTCTTGCTGTTGAAGTTGGCCTCTGGCAGAGTCGGTGATTACCTGCCTGGACCCCTTGTATTTATCACCAGCCTGATATTTCCTTCTTGATTGTCAGAGTGTCTCTTCTCTGTCACCCCTACCAACCATATTGTGAGCCTTCTAGCTCTGGCCTACTGCCTGCCTGGATCAGGCAAATGGGCAGCCAGGGCTTGCGAAAACATTAATGAGTACACTTTTTTAGGCTTCTGTCTTCATTTTACTTGTATATTTGGGTTTTATTGGTGTTGGCTGCTCAGAGGTCCAAGGAAGTTTTTTTTCAGGTGACGTACCAACATGAAAGAACACAGATGTGTTAGACATCAGCACTTCGTAGCAGGCAGCGTGGAGCAGAGCAGAGCAGAAGAATTAGAGCACAGAAGAGCTGCCTGTATCTTTATTGTGCTTCTTATATGGGTTGTTATCGCATGTTTCCATTCTTACATAGTGCCATACCCAGTGCATGCGTGTTTACCTGTGCTAAATCACGATTACATAACTGTCCCCAGCTGTGCACTTGCACTAGACAAGTGAGGTCACATCCTCAGATGTCCTTAGATGCCCCTGAGCTTTGAAGCAGCTGGTGTAGTTCCCCACAGTTGGTGTTTGCATTTTGCTGGTATTAGTCTTTACACTGGAGCGAACAGCTATGGTCTGGTTGTGTGGGCCTAATTAGTTAGCCTTGAGAACAGCAGTGTGAAGAAAGCCAAGGCCATGAAGTCTTTAATTGTGCTGCAGTGAAGTCAGATGCAAGAACTGGATTTTCTTGTAGTTTGCTGAAGGCTATGAAGAATTCAGTGTTTTCTATGATAAAATAGATCTATCTTTCCAACTGATTAGTGCTTTTCTTTTAGAAATTGCTGGTGTAACTTAAGTTTGATAATCAATGTTGCCTGGTATAGGTGAAAACAGAGGGCTAGGGTGAATTCTACATTGTTGCTTTCCATGCAGTGCTTTGGAAAAGCTGTATTTTTGATATCTATGTGAAACAATGTGTATATGCAGTAATTTTATGGTGCATGTGATTGTTGAAATTTAATAAGTGATAATACTTGGCCACAAAGCACAACCTGGTGGTTTTTCTAACAGTGTGGTTTCCTGGGAGTTTGTTCTTACATATCAGGAAAGATAAATTGCAAAGGTTTCTTCCACCTCTCTTAGCTTCTTTTCTTTCTTCACGGAGGCCACAGCTGTGGAGCTCCTTGAAGTTTCTCAGCCCCTGAATTCCTTTGAGTTGACAGCTTACCTTTTGGGAGGGTGCAGATCAGAGTTGTCTTAGCCCTAATCATTTAGAGAATGAGCTGCAGAAATTATGGCTCTCTAGACCAGATATTTGATATACTCATCTAATAGAAATGAAATATAGTTCTAGTCATACAGCGGAACCATAGGTACAATTAAGAAAGTACTGCACCTAAAGTAAAAAGAAATGATGCAATTAATTTTACTGTTATTGAGTCTAATTCATAAAATATATTGTATCATCATTTCCTAATATAATATACAAATTTTTGAGATATTTTTCATGCAAAATCTTTGAAATTCAGGGTGTGCTTTGCCCTTAGGACACACTTCAATTTGGACTGGCCATATTTCATGTTGTGGTAGGCTACTTGTGGCCAGTGCTGTTACCTTGGGCATTATAGTTCTGGAATATGTGTATTTGTGTTCTGAAAGAATGATATTTCTTTTGTGAAGTCTTATATTTGAATAGAATTCATACTTGGATGAAAAGTGAAGACCATTTTTTCCATTATTACTAAAAACTGTTGCTTGCCTGGAAATAAGAAGAGGCTCTATATTGCTTTTTGTGAAGACACAGCTACAGCTGAGGGATTTGGATGATGAAAGAGCTAAAATTATTTTTTCTTGCCTGTTTAGAATATTTTGAAGTTGAATACACTTTCAACATAGGGTTGAAAAAAATCTAATAATTGGTTTAGGAAATTGATAAGGAATAGTTTTTTGATTTCTCATTTTACATTCATTGATGGCTGACTTCTCATATGGAGTTCGTACACCTACTGTGGTACCTTGGCTTACAGCCTTTGACCCCACTTCATGTATTTGGAGAATCCATTGTTTCACTCCTGGTAGGAGGGGAGGTTGGGCCCTGGGAGGCTGGAAGAAACTTCTTTTCTCAGGATGCTCATTTATGATTATCCTCAGTAGAGCATAAATGAAGAAAAACTCACGTGAGGCTTGAGCCTGGCTGAGCACATTTTGAGGTTCCCTGCAGCATAGGAAATGGCAGCAGCACCTGGTTCCAGGTGGTAGAGTTGGCTGCTCAGCCTGGAGTCAGGTGGCTCGAGGTTCAGCAGCTGGGGGTAGTGCTCTAACTAGAGTGATCCAGCCGGAGCCTCTGGTCTCCCATTCAGCTCTCTGAACCTGGGAGCTCCTTCTGTGCAAATCCCTTGTGTGTTTATCGGGGTTGGCGAGTACTGTTCAAAATGAATTAAGCTCCTTGAGTTGAGGAGTTGTTTTGACAATTTCTTTGTTTCATCGCTTTGTGTTTTTTATATAGTTAGGTATTACTTGATTTGGTTGCTAGACTTAGCTTTTGCATTTTTACCAGTGATCAAATTTTTTGATTAAAAAACAGTACATAAATGGGATGCTGATCATAGAATGTGTGATTTATAAAGAGCCATCACCTGGGTCATGCATCGTACAATTGATTGCCACTTAAGGGTATTGCCACCTCTGCTATGTGCGCTTTGTCACAGTCACACAGGCTCACTTTTGGAGAGGTGTCACCTAATTAGCATGCGTGTGTGTTGCTGAACTTGTATCTAGAGATGAATATACATTGGTTATACTTTCTTAGCACACGTTGTATGATTAATTTTATCTAAATGGTAACTGTTTATGACTTAAATCAAATAGTGCTAAAGTTTGTAACAAAAATCTGTCCCCTGCAGATCTTTTTCTTTCTTTCTACCCTGAGTAGCTCTATCTGACCCTGCTCACCTGTTTCCTCTGTAGTTTTCTGCAACCTTTGCATTTCTTTCAGAAGTGATTCCATGAAATGTTGAGGGAGATGGTGGGAGAGTGGGGCTGTGGTGGGGTACTTTACAGGGACTTTTAGAAAATTCCCTATTTTCTAACCCAAATAGGTATAACATGATGCTAGATCATGATTTATAGCTTGTAAATATTTCATTTACATAATTCGATATTTTTAGTGCTGCTGCTCAGGTCAGGGATATAGTTTGATTCCTGGTTCAAAGAAAAGAAAAGAGAGAGAGAACTGCTACTCCTAGCTAAGAGAAAAATTGCATCCACCCCTCCATGTTTGAGATAAAAGAGTTAGTGATTGGGTTCTTGGTCGGTTGTTTCCTCCCTACTCACTGCTTTTGGATTAAAATTAAAGTGTTATTTAGGATATTTTGAGAACTTGTGCAGAGGAAGAGTCCTAAGTGGTAGGTTTATTGTGGAAGCATAGGAGAATTAGATATTAGATGGAAATTTTGAGAAGTTATTTTTGGGCTTAAACATCTTTAAGATGGGATGATTAACTTCAGGAGGTGATTCAGCCAGGATTTTTTTTTTATAGGAAAATACTGTTGACCCTAAAAGGACACAAGTTCTTCCAATTACTCTGTCAACTCAGAACCCTAGGGAAGGTTTGGAGAAGCAGCTTTTGTTATATTGTAATTATGACATCAGCTAGGCAAAGACATAAAGGTCAAGAGACAGAGAATGGACATTTTTGAATGCTGTGGTTTTTCTTTTCTTCAGTGCTGGGGATGGAACTTGGGTTTTAAGTGTGCTGGGCAAATGCTCTGCCACTGAGCTACATGTCTACTTCTATATTGGATCCTCCTGTGTATTTCTGGAGTCTAGCATGGCTAGCGAGTTCTGCTCCAAGGGTCTCACGCTCGTAGGCTTCTCTCAGAAGAAATCACTCTCCCCACCTCCCTGGCCTTGGGAGAACACTGAGCTGCTTGTGCCCATAAAATTAATTACTCCCCTCTCATCTTTGTTGCCAAGTGTTTCTCTTGTTATTTGTCCGTCGCCGTCCCCGACCC
>PVKA01047620.1:0-14221 GCA_004027165.1 Ctenomys sociabilis
CTACACTCTCTTAATTTACTGATAAGAGACATCTGCTATAATAATGTCTATAAGTATAATATCATGTATGCACCTTGTACAGTACCAAAACATTATAAAAACAGTTTGCAATGTATTAATTTATTGAATCCATCCTGTTAAGGTGTCTTAAAACTGTCTCATTGATATTTGTACTTCAATAAAATTAAAAAAAATAAATAAATAAGGAGTCTGAGCTGCATGGTGAAGCTGGACCAAGTACATAAATACATTTTTAAAAAGCTTGCTATAATATTTACATGACTCACGATTAGTCAACACTCTTTAGACTCACTTTTAGTTTCATTCTTGTGCCTCTTGTCCTGCTATATTCAGCATGACTATCTTTGTATCAGGACAGAAGAATTGTAGAATACTTCCAATTTTTGTTCCTCTTACAGAGACTTAGCTGAAAGTTTAGTATATAAGTCATCACTGATCACAACAAGGTTCTCATAACTAACTTCTTTGCCTACACCTAGAAATGGAATATCTCATTCTAATTTGTGGACCATTAATTGGGGAGCTGCTACAGTTTGTAAATTTGTCTTCTCAAAAATTATATCAAAATTCATTTTCCACATAATCAACTGGAAGGTGAAGCCTCCTAGAGAGTATTAAAGCATGAGATCCATACCTTCAGCTCTGTCTAATACCTTGATGAAAGGAGATTGGGGAAAGCTATCATTTTCCTTTTTTGCCTCCTAGCATGAGGCAAAAGCAGCAAGACCTCTTCATATTGATGCTGGAGCTTGGTTCTGGGGCTTTCTAGCCTCTGTGCCTGTGTAGTAATTAATGCTTTTGATTTTAAATTACATTGTCTCTAACAGTATTTTGTTTTATATAAGCATAAACAAAGACAAGAATATCTAAGCAAGAAATTTTAAATGGATAGGAAAAATAATTAAGCATCTCACAAATTGGCTGACATGCATTTATCTTTTAGCAAAATATAGCCAGCTGCTCAAAGATTACCTTCCACTAGGCATGTCAACTCTGTGAAAAGGGAAAGAGTCTTGGTTAAGTGTATTAGTTCACACAGACAGAGAAACTAAAACAGAAGATGTATAATTTGTGAGTCCTTCAGAAAGGCATGGAGATTTATCTGGCCCCCAGAATGGGGGTGGGAAGAAGTGCCACAAAAATGGGAGTTACTGAATTAAGACAGAAATATTAAGGCTCTCCCAACAGTGAGCATAGATCTGCCTTCTCCCCAATGCAGTGGAAAATGGTTCCTTAATAGCTACAGAGTTCAAGATTTGCTAAATGAAAAATTTCAAGAGATTGGTAGCCTAATAATGTAAATATAGCACTTAGCAGAGTGGAAATGCAAACTTAGTCATGATAGTAGTAACACATCTTATGTTACTCTTTTTTACCAAAATGAAAAAGATGTAGCTTGCTTCCTTTAGCTTTTAAAATCTTTGTTTTAAATAGTGTATTTTTTTTTTTTCAGTTTTACTGTGAAACAGCCTTTCCACACAGCAAATGCACTGATCCCTTGAGCCATCACAGTGATGGATCAAAGCCTGTATTATTTTAGAAGATGCCTCTAATATCTAAAGACAACTAGTACAATGAGATTTTGTCAGACTCTTTCATATTATCAAGATGTATGTTCTATGAAACTTGTATTTTCTTCAAATCGAATAGGAAAATTAATATTGCATGTCATTTAGGGTCACTGGTTTTGATTAACCTATGTTTACCCCCTGAAGTCTTACTGTTTTATTTCTCAGAGGCTATATTGATTTTTCTCTTTTTAAATTTTTTCCAGCTATTGATGCATAAAACTGGTTTTCATATAAGAATATATGTGCATGTAAATCTCAAGAACAAGCCGTGATGCAGAAAATCAAATATTGTGTTTCTAACTAGTTGTATATTTAAAGATTATTTTCAATACTCTCATCTTTATTTCAAAAGTAAAGATATCAATATAAAGGATATATGCTAATCATTGCTTTTCTGTTTGAAATTTATTAACAAAGTACATATTCCAATGTTCTTGATGACAAAAGATCTGATCAGAATCTGATAAATATTTAATGTTATCTGTCATTGCAATAAAATGTCTATTGCCACTGAGCACACTCAAAATATTCTCTTTGCTGTTATCCTACTAGACTTGCAATTTTTTTTTTGTTGTTGTTGTTGTTGTTATTGTTAATGCATTTGGTTGTTCCAGGTTCTTGCTATGCAGCTTGGACTCATGGTAATCCTTCCGCTTTCAGCCTTCCCAGCACTGGGGTTACAGACCTGTGCCAGTAGGTCCAGACTCTGGTGGGCTCAGCATGCCCTGAGGGCAGGCCTGGTGTCGCATGTGGTGCAGGGGATCTAACCACGGTGCTTGTACTTGCCTAAGCTTGCCTAATCGGGCACTTTAGTCTGCTGAGCTATCACTCTGACCCCAGTCCTGCAACTTTTTCAAGCAGTACTTGGAGTCCTCTTTTGTGTATTTATATAGTTGTATCAAAAATATGAAGTTACAACCAAAGCAAAACAAGTTCTGGATGCATCTACCTAATTTATTAGATCTGCTCTTATGTAAATTATGGCTTCTCATTCAACCCAACATGAATGCAAAATTTGAACTTGTTGAATGCATTCAGCACACTGACATAGATGTAGTTGTGCAATTAAATGCATTCATAGAAGGTGAGTGCCAGAGTTTAATCAGAAAGTGGCAAAAACAATGAATAAGTTTCCTTAAACTAAGGAAGCTTAGTTTAGAGGATTGATTAATTGCTACCTGACTTTTACCATAATTTTTAAAATTTAATATTCATCATAGTTTATCATACTGCATATTTACTTCCATTTCAAACAGACAATTCATAATTTTAGTTTTTTAATTCATAATGGTTGGTTTTGGAAGTGGCAATTATGTATATCAACAGATGAATAAAGAACATGCGGTTTTTGCACGTGATGACTGCTATAAAGTTGAATCATTTTAGAAGAATAGATCGAAACCACAGTCTTGAAATCAATCAGATACACAAGTTTAATGGTTTCTCTCATATGTGAAACCCACACTATGAATACAGAGAACAGGATGTAGGAGGATAGATCTTACTACAGGTAGAAAAAGATCAAGACAGAGCAGTGTACATGGGGAGGGAGAAAAAAGATAAAAAATGGACTTAAAATATCATGTAAACATACAAAGTCCCTAAAAAACTATGGACATTATTTAGTACAAATGTCCACTAATAAAATAAAATAATAAAATTGTATTTTGAAAAGTTATTATGGATCTATAGTATGTGTTGGCCACCTCTATATAATATGCATTCATAAAAAGCATGTTCCCTTGCACATCTGGTTTTGAAAAAAAGGTTAAATTAATTAGATTTTATGCTTCATTTATTTCAATGTAATACATACATATATATATATATATATATATATATCCATATATAATATATAATGTATTAAATACATAGTTTTTAAAAATTCACAAAGAATTTCTAGAATTCACATTCGAATACTTTTTTTAGTCCACTTTGTTATATTTTGCATGCTAATGAGCAGGACAGTCTTTCACTGGTATACACGTCCCTTTAATTGTTAACTCTATGTTAGAGATACTCTTATTCCTCCATATGCAGAAACTGGAAAACAAAACTAGAACAATAAGCATCCCTTATAAGCATGTTAAAATTTTAATGGGCAAATGTATGTGAGAGCTATTGCATGTTAACATGGATCCAGTGCATTCCATCTCCACTCACATCCAGGAAGTCTGGATGGTCAGTGTGGTTCCAATCACGTGGCCCAGTAGATCTTGGGAGCACTGAAGGTCATGTAGCCTGAGGCAGGAGTGTGAAACCATCCAACAGCTGAAGAAGAAATTACATGTAATTTTTCTGATAATCAAAAATGATTAGGTTTTCATTAATGTCTATAAAGACCAAATGAAAAAGATGTCACTACTCCTTTAAATAGAACACACACAATATTTTGTTCTCTGAGTTTATTCTTCAAAATCAAAGAGACTATTCCAAGAGTTTTATTGTTTGTTCTTCAGAAATCAAAGAAGCTATTCAAGCAGGATAAGGTCACTCAAGGAAACCATAAAGGTCTTGTAATTGACATCATGGACAAAAGCTTACTTTCAAAGCTTCTCAGTTTCTTTTAGTTCAGGAGGTCAAAAATTGAATGATCAGAGAGATATAGATTTCTTGTAGGTTCTGGAATACTTGCTGTGTGGGTTTTACAAACATTGAGGATGTGAGAGAAGCTTATTTTTCTCTTTCTCTCTCTTCTCAATTGGATCAAAAGCAGTACTTCTATGATGCTTGTTTCATTGAATTCTACAGGGAAAACAAAACAAAACAAAAAACAACAGCAACAACAACAACAAAAAAACAGATTGGCTTCCTGACACCAAAAACTATCCCTTGGACAGATAAGGAGAAAATCAGAAATATAAGAACTCGTCATTTGTACAAAAATTCAAAGAAAGAGGCATGTCTTTTGGGAGGGAAATTCCATAATGGGGGATGGACACAAGAGAGAAATGTCTTTTTAAATGCATTTAATTTTGTGCCTTTTCAACACAGTACCCAATATTTGTATTATCTCACTTAAATGTACATAGAAAGGGCCAGGTAGATTAGCTCAGATGTCTAAGCGCCTGCTTGGCAAGTGCAAGGACCCAGGTTTGATCTTAGGCACTGCATACCATGCCAGCCCCACACCGTGCCACCCACCAAAACCAGGCATGATGGGTATGTCTGTAATCCCAGGGCTGAAGAGGTTGAGACAGGAGGGTCACTATAAGTCCAAGCTCTATAGTGAGAGTCTGTACCAAATGAATACATCTTTTAAAAAAACTTTATATATACAAATGGTCAACCTCCACAATCCCCCTTCTTTGCCCATGTATCCCAGTTTTCTGCTTAATTTGCCTTTATACTTTCTAGAAGTAATATTTGTTATCAATTTTATTTTTACTAAATATTTCACAAAGTCGTTATATTATTATTCAGTCCTTGCTTTTCCTTCGCTATCCCTATTTCTATTGTATCTTAACAAATTTATTTTGTTCCACAAGTATTTTCAGATATCTAATAGATCATTATTACAACCTATCCTGAAATTCAAAAGGTTGAAAATAATTTTCAAGGAAACACTTGTAAGAGAATTTGGATAGTGTGCAAAACTGAAAAAAAAAAAAAAAAAAGCTATACTCCATGGAAAGTGAATCATTGTTTATGTGTAAATCAAAATAGAGCATGATCAGACTTGAAAAATTACAGCTGCTATTTCATAATGCCCAAAGAGATGACTTGCTCTGATGTCATTCCACACATTTGAAATAACTCACATACTCAATATATGCTGTGCTTCTTCGCTGCTCCATCTACTTCAAAAACACAATTTTCTCCCGTGCATAAAATTATTTTAAGTGTCTGACAAAAACAAGCAATATATATCCTTTTCTCAAGAAAGCTATTGAATAAAGAAAACATTATATTTTCCAGACTAAAATTAATATTTAAAATTTATAAGAAGAAATGCTAAGAAATGTAGCTTTCATCATCATTATTTTTTGGTTATTTAATATTTGTAATTAGGAATTTTTGTAAAGCTAATTTTGCTTGTGAATAAAATTTCATGACTGCTTAGTTTTTATGAAATAATTGCTGTTTTTATGAGAAAGGAAATGAGAATGTTCTAATGTAAAGTGTGCTATGTTTTGTTATTAGTATATTTTTTACTACAAAAACAGTGCTAAAACTGTCAGTCAACAACTAGGTAGATATTTTAAAAGATATAGTTTCTCAAATCACTGTATACTTGGCTGAAAATGTGCTTTGTGATATGCAATAATAGCTATCATATTCACCAAAAATAAAATCATTGCATCTATTTCATATCAAGTCTTCCTAAATTAGTGTGATTTATTCCAACAACCATTCATGAAGTTCATGACTCTGTAGATCAGAAATGTGTTCTAGAGTAAGGGAGAACACATTAGTGTAATTTGTCCAGAATCATCATAAGCCTGTAATGTTTTAGTAAGCGAGCACTAAGTAGTTTGTACAGGTCCCTTCTCTGCAGTAGCATCACTTTTCCTTAGGTGAATGCTATTCAGCGTAAATACACTGGTGTCAAACAGGTATCAGTATCATCGATATCTATATTTACATTTATTTAGAGGCATTTGCAGAGTGTTCAAAAACAGCAAGAGAGAGGAAGCTCCAATATTAAAACAATAATTATAAGGCCAGACAAATAGCTCAGTGGATTAAAGTGCCTGCATGCAAGCACAGAGGCCAGGGTTCCATCCCTGGGCCTGCTGTGCTGGCCCAGACCCCAGGGCACGCTGAGACAGCAATTGAGACTAGGTGTGGTGGTACCTGCCTGTGATCCCAGCTCTTGGGAGACTGTTAACAGGCAGATCACTATGAGTCCATTATAGTAATGAGATCCTGACCACCCTATATGCCCTCCCTAAATACAATAAATAAATAAATCAAATATAACAAATAATGCCATATTTGTCACTGTCTACTAATTATTGCTTGATGCATGATTATTGAATTACAGTGGCTGGACACTACTGAAAGACTGGATCTAGAACAGTGTGAGCAGAACAGGGAAGGGCTTTATCCCCACAATTGAATGCAAGTGTTAGATTCATACCACTGCCAAAAACTGTCACTTTCATTCTTTCATTTCTTTTACATCTTTCTTCCTCTTTCATTTTAGCTTTCTGTTCTGTAAGTTCTGGTCCTCCATAGTGTTATTTGGCACCTTATGCTGACTTATCCTCGCTTTCGATCCCCACCATAAAGTTTTGTTTCCTTTGTGTTTTGAATACTAAGACTTCAGCCAATGAAGTATAGGTTTTTCTCCTCTCTCTGGTCTACTTTATGTGTAACTCTGAATTTATTCTCAATAGCAGTGAAGTTTATTGTAAAGAAAAAAATCTTTATATAAAACATGGGAGCAAGCATGACTTTTCGCCCATCAGCATGTAAGAAATAAATCCTGTAACTATCTCCCACTGGGAACCATTAAGCTGCTATAACAGTATTTCAGAGTCAGCTTTCTCACCTATAATATTAAAGATCACCTTCCATTCCCTGAGGAATATCTTAAGTTGGTTACTATCTCTGACATGGCAACCATAAGTAGCAGCTCCTAGCAAAAATATTTTTTAAAAGCACCTTCCAATATAACCTTTCTTATTATTATCATATAGTCCACGGCTCTTATCATAAACTGTGTCAATACATAATCAACCTACAAAATTGTATTTTCAGGGAGGAAATAAAATATTGTAATAACTCAGACTTTTTAAATAAAAATATAGTGTATTTTAAACCATATATTAGCTAATAAATAAAAGAGGAGCTTCAGACTAACTTTGAAAAGACCCTGAGAAGACCAAAATATTGAAAAAGTCTATTTTCAAATAATTTTACTTTTGAGTACTTTTTTACTCTATTTCAAATAATTTGACAGCTAATGTCAAATAATTAAACACTAAATTTTGATTAGACAGGCTTTTATGTAAAATCCCAGTTTCCTGTGCCATTAGAGAATCTTTGAGTATAAAGAAATGGTATTGTTTCCTCATTAATTTTCTTGATTTGTTCCCCCCAAAATATGGGTTATTTACAGGTAAAAGTAATGCCAAGTTATTTATGTGCATTCAATTTTCCATCTTCTACTTCAGTTGGCTCTCCACACAGGAGCCAAGGCAATTCACTGGGAAAAGAATACTTTTTTTCAGCAGCTAGTGTGGGAGAAAATAGGCACATTTAATAGAAATTGTATTTAAACAGAGACAATCTTTATGAACTTGAGTTAGGTAAAAAGCTCCTGAGTTTGGCCCCAAAGAAAGAAGAGAGAAAGAAAAGAAAGAAAGAAAGAAAGAAAGAAAGAAAGAAAGAAAGAAAGAAAGAAAGAAAGAAAGAAAGAAAGAAATAGGGAAAGAAAGAAAGAAAGAAAGAAAGAAAGAAAGAAAGAAAGAAAGAAAGAAAGAAAGAAAGAAAGAGGGAAAGAAAGAAAGAAAGAGGGAAAGAAAGAAAGAAAGAAAGAAGGAAAGAAAGAAGGAAAGAAGAAAGACAGACATAGACCTTTGTATCTTATCTATGCAGAATGCTGAGAAGAAGCTCATGTCAGTACTGTTACAACCAAGGTTCATACTACACACTCATCTGCTGACCTATAATAGACATATGCTTGATGGCTTCATTTCTCACTTCATCACACCAAGAAACGTCCAGGCAGCTCACTTGGAGCAGCTTAGCAAATTGTATCTGCAAGAAGTGGATGTATGGCCCAGCTCACTTTCTGAGTCACAGTGGAAGCTAATCAGGCTTTAAATTTCCTTTTGCCTAAAAGTCCTTAAAGGAGGCTTTGAACACCTGTTTGTTATCTGTCAGAGTTTAGGGTATGCAAAAGTGGATGGATATATGTGCCATGCTCTCTCACTCCAAATGAATAGTTTGGTCCATGTGTAGCTCTCAAAGGCTGATGGACATCCTCTGTCTACTTTCAAGTCAGCTAAGTACTCCGGGCCAAGCCATCAGAAGGGACTTGTCTCATGCAACTTGTGAAAATCAATGGGGGTCCGTTAATCATATCTACACAGACAAGACCCAGAGAGTTCATTCATGTGTCCAATTTAAGAAAGTTCCATCCCAGTTGATGAACATTACAATGAACCTATGTAACCACAGTCACTGTGATTTAGGTTGATGGTGCCAAAACTGATTGCAGGTCAAGAAACTACACAAAATTTCACTGTATCAATGCTGTGGTGCATGCAATCAATGTCCTTGGAACATAGTCCTAGGACAAAGTGGTTTACTATAAAAGTCATTCGATAATACTGGTAAAGGAACTGAATTACTAGATGTGGATATATAAATTAAAGGAAATGGAAACATGAAAAAGCCATGTAACACGACAATACTTAAATTCTCATTAGTTCTTTGCCAACACACCACAAAGAAAAGAGTATTATACATGTCAAATGAAAATAATGATTTTATGGAAAAACAAGGAAGTATAAGAGAATACAAAGCTCATAAAACTATAAAACATTAACACAAATAAATGCTCTAAAGGACTAGAGTGGAAAAGTCATAGAAAATATATTCAGCCATATGGTAGCTAAAAGTTTTCCAAATCTACAGGAGATATCCATATCTGAGTTAGCCAAGTTGCAGAACCCTGACTAAGTTTGTCCTAAAAAGACATTCCCTGTGACACAGCATAGTCAAACTATCAACTGTATAAGGAAAGGAAAAATTTCTAAAATTAGCAAGAGAAAACCATCCACTCACATATAGGGGAATTACCATGAAACTAATAGTATAGTTTTTAGGAGAAACCTTACAAGACAGAAATAAAGAGATAATGTATTCAAAGTGCATACAAAGATCTGCCAAGTAAGAATGCTAAGTGAAAATAGTATTTTCATTCAGAAACGAAGAAGAAATAAAGTATTTCCAAGACGGGTAAAATTAAGGAACTCAGCACCACTATAGTGGGCCTACAAAAAATACTAAGGCAGTTGTATCATGGAAAGACAAGGACAACCATGATCAAGAAAACAAAGAAGAATAAAGAAATAATCAAGGGTTATCTACACAACAAACCAGCAACAAGGAGAAAAAAATAAGCTGTATAAATTTTTAAAAAGAAAGTAAAAATAATAGAAGTGGTATGTAGGCAAAAAATGAATTACAGTGACAATACTGTGTTATCAGGAATAATTAAATGATGGCAGAAATGACATACAAACTATACTGATTCCATTGGCAGATACACACATAGTTGGAAAGTGAGTATGTGTACAAGGATATCCTATGTAAAAAAATGTGAGGAGTACATATCATTAGAAAAATATTATTTTTTAAATAAAATAATCTGAAGCTAAACAAAGTCACCATTATAAGATGAACTAAAAACAAAAATAATTAAAAATTGTGAATATGTATCCAATACTGCAGGCTTAGTTTATATAAAGCAAACAAACAGAAACGCAATATTCCCTAAGGATATGTGTGAAAATTGAAATACCTGTTGGACCAGGGGTGAGTTTCTCAACAAGTATAATCTATAAAACTGAACTTAGAAGCCATAGAAAAGAGAAACAATAATTAATAATTTGCTTTAAGAATGAAGTATGTCATAAGAAACAGAAGCCTGAGATTAGAAGATTTAACTGTTGAATTTTGCCTAATTTGTAAAAATAATTATTAACCTAGCTCTTAAAACTGAAAAGGAGGCAAGATTTACAAAAGTCATTTCACAAATACATCCTTTCCCTGAAACCTAAATCAGATGAACATACAATAAATGAAAGTCAATGAATATTATTACTGATAGATACAGATTAAAAAATTCTCAACATGATTCTAGTCAATTGAGTTAAAAAATATGTAAAAAAGTGGAATTTAAAGGGTCATACAGATAGATAGTTCAGCGGACTAAAGTACCTGTTTAGTCAGAGGACAGCAGCTGGGGTTGGGTCCCTGGCCTGCTGTGCCTGCCCAGACCCCTAGTTGTGCTAAGACTGTGATTGAAACTGGGTGTGTAATCCCTGTGCTTGGGAGGCTGAAAACAGGAGAATCACTCCGACTCTGATCTACACATTGAGGTCCTATAGACTCTGCAGACTGTTTACTAAATACAAAAAAAAAAAAAAAAAATGGAATTTGGCAGAACAGATTGTTGAGTGAGCCCAGGACCTAAACTCTACACAGAACATCTCTGTAGGCTACCCAGCTAGTGACCCCAGTAGAGGAATTTGATGGCATTGTCTTGGAAAAGGAGGCCAAGGCCCATGGCTGCCCATGGTAAGCTGAAGCATACTACTGTACAGTAGGGCCCAGACTGAGGTCAGACCTACTGGAAGATTCATGCAGTGCAGAGGCAGCAGGAGGTAACTTAGAGGAACTAGTCCGCCCAGAAGACTCCAGAACAGAGGACAGTGCCAAGCAGAAACCAATACCACAATCTCAATAGAGAAAGCAAAATCTAGGGACATAACAAAACAAGAATATCTGACACAGAAGATATCCAAAGAACAGACTCTTCATAGAAAGGTTCTGATTCCAGTGATACAGTTACCTATGATTAAAGAGTAGCACAGAAATCAAAGTAAGGCATTCTCTCTGAAATATAAAAAGACAAAATAAGGAACAAAATTCAATCTCAGACTCCGAGCCCACCCAGAACAAATCCAGGAGACATAGCACAGAAAAAATCGGAAGTTACATAACAGAAATCTTTGAAACAAAAGCCACTGAAGTAAAGAAACAACTGTAGAAGGGCAGGGGATATCAGATTAGAGATAATCTCCCAGATTAACAAAAAAAGTAGAATTTATCCTAAGATTTAAAAGGTGGTTCAACAGACAAAAATCAGTTAATGTAAAATGTCACGGCAACAAAATAAATGACAAAAATTTTAATATAATCATCTTAGTACACACTGATACCACATATAAGAGTCTTCAATGTCACATCACCATAGTACCCACAACAAAATAGGTATAGAAGGAACCCAACACAATAAAGATGATCGTACATGAGCACTCTTAATCAGCTTCATTTTGTAAAGGGACATTTTGAAATATTTTCCTTTAAAACAAGGAAAAGAAAAAGACTATTTTCATCTTATGCTCAAAATAGTATGGGACATCTTATCCTTACAAGTAAAGCAAGAGAAAAATACAAAAGACATTCAGTATGAAAAAAGAAATACATGACATGATTTTCCACTTAAAGATTTAAATAAAACAACTGGTAGAACTTTTTGTAAAGAAGATACAGGA
Source organism: Ctenomys sociabilis (assembly GCA_004027165.1). Lineage (NCBI taxonomy): Eukaryota > Metazoa > Chordata > Mammalia > Rodentia > Ctenomyidae > Ctenomys > Ctenomys sociabilis. The sequence goes on from PVKA01047620.1 coordinate 11,831, forward strand.
GGGCCAGGGAGATAGCTCTGTGGTCTGAGTATTTGCCTGGCAAGCACAAGCACTGGGTGCAGAGGAAGTGGAACCTTCAAAGTCTTAGAAGTAATGTGAACAGTTAGTGTGAAGACAATATTATGCATTATAACAAAGACTGAGAAATTCAGATTATTTTGTTAAGGGAAATTTCATATCACTTGTAAGTTTACTGTTTTATGCTATTTTGTACTACTATGAGAGATTGCTCCGTGGGCTCTCCCATACAGCAAAAATGGACATCTATCTAAAGGTAGTGAAATTGATGTGTCAATATGAGACCTTTAGATCAACATCTGTATTCCCTTGGATACTGCAATGTGATTTACAATGCCAAAAAATGCATGGACACAACCTACTAATGGATTAAAAATGTGTTACATATGTATAATGAAATACTATTCACCATAAAAAACATAAAATGCTGTCCCCTGAAACAATATGGCTAAATTGGGTAGCATTCTGTTAAGTGAGATTAGGTAGGCATGGCAAGACAAGTACCAAATATGCTCATTTAAATGTATAATCTAGTAACAGAGCTTATGAAAGCTGAGCATATAGTGGTGGGTACCCTGGGCCAGAAAAAAAGCTGAGAAGAAGAGAGACATGGGAGAAAGCCTAACAATGATTATGAAGATGCAGTCAAATAGGAGCAAGGAGCTCTGAAGTTTTGTTGTTCAACAGGTAACCTTAAGTAACATTTACACATGTTAAAAAGCTTATAAGAAAGGATTTTGGAAAGCTTTACTCAAAGTACTGATAGCTCATAGAGAGATAAATATGCTTAAACTGATTTTAAAATCATGAAATAAATACAAGCATTCAAACATTACATCATATTCCATTGACACATATAACTTTTACATTTTTATGTACTAATTTAAATAAACTTAAAGGAAATGAAATTCTTCCATGAGTGATAATATATTTGAAACTGGAGCACATTATGCTGAGAAATAAATCAGGCACAGAAATACATTTACCAAATGTTTTCACTTGTATTGGAAATCTTTCATAGTTGTGTCCAAACTATGGCCTACTTATTTTGTTTTATATGAGGAAATTAAAAAAAGGAAAATCAAGTTGTGTTACTTATGTATACTAGTTATTGTGCATGTTTTTTTTTGGTTTTTTTTTTTTTGTCTTTTTTGAGACAGGGTCTCATTATGCAGTTCAGGCTGGCCTTAAGCTCACTTTGTAGCTCAGGCTGGTCTTGAACTCACAACAATCCTCCTGCCTCAGCCTCCTGAGTGCTGGGATTACAGGCATGCGCCACCATGCCCGGCTTATTGTGCATGCTTTATAAGGAGTCCTCTAAAAGCCACAAGAGCAGAGAAAGGCAGACCAAAGTCTAGACATGGAACAGAGAAACAGTGTGATTTTAGTTAGCAACAATTAAGGATGCATTGCATATATCTATAAAAGACTAGAAGAGATTTTAAACAACCTTTAAAAAGATAATAAATATTTAGAGGGAGGAAAACACTAATTACCCACACTGATTTTGCTGTGTTGTAGATTTGTATCAAAGTGTCACATTATTATATGCATATGTAACTGTGAAATTTCAGTTTGCATAAAGCATGTACATATGAAAATACATAAATCTTAATTGAAATTATTTCCTTTGAAAATTACATTCAACCTTATTAATCATTGGATAAAGCAATCTTGGCCAAAATAGTATACCATATTGCCTTGCTAGAATGTTTCCAAAAATGGGGCAGTATACTGGTAGGTAATGGGAAAGTGGAAACCTGTTCTGTTGCTGGTGAGAATGTGAACTGGTTGGGTAACTTTGAATATAATGCAGAAGTATTTTTAATTTATTTTTATTTTTATTTTGCAGAACCAGGAATTGAACTCAGGCCCTTTCACTTGCCAGGGAAGCACTTATTCTACTAAACCTTCTCCGCAGCCCCAAGAAGTATTTTTATTTTTTTTATTTTTTTTCAATCTATTTTTATTTTATTAAAATACAAATGTCAATCAGACAGTTTCAAGACACCTGAACCATACAGAGTCGATGAATTAATACATTGCAAACTGTTTTCATAATGTTTTGGTATTGTACAAGTTGCATACATGATATTATATTTACAAGTATTATTTTAGCAGATATCACTTATCAGTGAATTAAGAGTGTAGTTACTTACTTATCTTTTTTTATAGCTGAATTATATCAAAAATTCAATAATTATTTACCTAGTGGGTGACCATAGCACTAAAAACCAACATAATATCCTGTCCAACCACCATTAGTGCAGATCTTGCCTATCACAGAATTATGTAGAAGCACAGCGTTATCTATCCCAACTGTACTGTCTATACACACACATCATGATTTTTTTTTCTACAACCCTTCCTTTG
>PVKA01047621.1:0-14162 GCA_004027165.1 Ctenomys sociabilis
TAGTTTTGTCAGAGATGGGTATTCTATTGTCATTTAAATATTGTAGGTGCATAAATTCAGCAAAATAATCCAATATAATCCAGTAGTCCATATTAGTGCATTATCCGTAGAACTGGCAAAGTCAGAAACTGTTGACTTCAGCTCTTTACAGCTCAGCATATTAATATGGCTTTACTTTTCATACCTCGTTATTATACTTTTATGCTGGAGGGTGAAGACCAAGATAAGGCAAGATTTACATAGCAAGAAATGCCACTTTTGTATATTACAAGGTCAATCAACTCCGCTCAAGATTGATCCTGAAACCCTGTAGCTCAGTTTGTAGATCCTTTGTCAGTATCAACAGTTGCTTGTCCAATTTGCTCTCTGTGAAAGCCTGACAGAATGTTTTCTCTCCATGTGACTCTCCTATGGCACACTCTACATCACTGATCACTTTCCTCTGTGGCCCCATAATCTCCTTGATCAGAAAATTTGGGGCATCACTGAGTTACAGGATGTTACAGTACACATGCTCTTATGTACTGAGTCCTCCCTGACCTTGAAAGACTAGGGACAAAATGTAAATTTATTTTATTTTTTATTTATTTTTGTTTGGTTTTTGGTTTTGGTGGAAGTGGAGATTGCACTCAGGCCCTTGCACTTGCTGGGCAAGTGCTTATTCTACTGAGCTATCTCCCTGGCCAGCAGAACTCAATTTAGGAACAACAAGATGTTGAGAATGACCGTGAAACCACTACAGCCATACCTTAGTTGAAAACATGACAGCATCAGTAACACTTCAGCTAGGTATATCAACAGGACCATAGATTTAAAACTAAATTTATATCTTAAGCTTATTTAAAAATATTTCAGTTACAGATAACGGACAATATAAGTGTTTAGCATGTCATGATTTGTCACTCATAGTCTTGTCAAGAATTACAAAATAGCAAATTAACAATGGTTGTTATATTACCTGTTTGAGTATATGTAACATATGTATTGCAGTGTGTTTACCATTTTATGTCTTTGCATCTGCTACTTGATTTTCCTTTTGTTTATGCTCTTTAAAATAAAATAAAAATTAAAAAAGAATTATAAATATATATATATTTATTTATTTATTTTAGTGGAGAAAATAATCTGGACAGTGGGTTGAAGAGTCACTGCAAAACAGGAAAAAAATTGAGCAATGTGATCACAGAGGTAGATACTAAATGTGGAATGTATTTATGGGCTTGAAGAGATGAAAGAAGCACTGGAATAAAATTACTTTCCAAGGTAATAAAATTTACTGACCATGAGCAATAGTGTCTAGACACAACACCAGATAGAAAATAGGAGAGTCCTCACTAAACAGCAAAAGGTAAATATCTGAAAAGCAGGATGGAGCAAAAAGACATCTTTAAAACCAGCGATAGTAATGATAAGATATGTGCATCTGAAGCACAAGGCATTTAAAGATTACATTTAAGGGAAAACACATCACCTCTTGACTTACAGCAAGCTCATTGCTCTTTGTTGTTGGGAGTTTGATCTCTTTAAGCACCAGCATCTGAGTCTTCTTTGAAGTTTTATAAACACCTCACATTTAGTTATATCATAAACTCAGTTGAAGAAACCCATATATTGGGTTTTTGGCCTTCCTAGGTGATTTTAATAAAATACAACCACGTGAGGCCCTGATATATCCCTAGGACATAACATTCCTAAGTATATGTCTTAAATACAGCTTAGATAGACAGACAGAAAGATGATAGATAGATAGATAGATAGATAGATAGATAGATAGATAGATAGATAGATAGATAGATAGAGCATCAATTTTAAACACACTGATAGAGAGAGTGTCACATTTCACCTGAAGGCCAGAAAGTCTGCCTGGGTTTACTTTGCAATCGCAATGTTCATGATGAAAAGTATTCTACAACATTCACTCAATACAATTAAAGACAAAGCAAAGGAAATGATATTCTATTATGGGTTCTTGAGTGAATCCAGAACCAAGAAACTGTAAGAATAATTTGACCAGAGAGAGAGGTTCTAGGACTAGATGATTGCTTTTTACCAGGGGTTGAACTCAGGACCTGATGCTTGTCAGGCAGGCACATATGCCGCAGAACCATAGCTGTGGCCCCCAGTACTCTGAAGCAAAGGGAGATAATGAGATTACTTTGTTCTTTTCTGTACCCTCCACAGGGCGCTTTTAATGTCCTTGTTCCTCAGGCTGTAGATGAAGGGGTTGAGAAGAGGGGTGAAAACCGTGTACATCAGCGAGGCTACTGCACTGTTTCCAGGAGAATCTGATGCAGAAGATGCAAGGTAATCTCCAATTGCTGTTCCATAAAATAAGCAAACAACCAAGAGGTGAGAACCACATGTGGAGAAGGCTTTGTATTTCCCCTCAGATGATGGGATTCTCAAAATGGAGGAAACAATTTTGTAATAAGAGAAAAAGATTCCTGAGAGGGGAAGAAAACCAGAGATGGCACCCACAAAATACATGACTATATTTTTGGTAATGGTATCTGAACAGGAAAGATTAAGAAGTTGAGAAGGGTGACAGAAAAAATTAGTAATTTCTGTATCCTTAAAGTAGTTAAAGTGTAAAATGATCAAATTTTGTAACTGGGAGATCCAAACACTAAATAAAAAAGACACAAATATGAAGAATCCACAGAGATGCTGGTTCATGATGCTTTGGTATTGCAAAGGGTGGCAGATGGCCACAAACCTGTCATAGGCCATCACAATAAGAAGCATGTCATCCAAACATATGAAAAAGATAAACAGAGACATCTGAGTCAGGCAGCCCCCATGGGAGATGACTCTGCTCTGAGACTGGATGTCCACAATCATTTTGGGGACTGTGGTAGAGATGAAGCAGATGTCAGAGAAGGACAGGTTGGAGAGGAAGAAGTACATGGGGGTGTGGAGGTGGGAGTCAAGACTGACAATCAGAATGATGAGCAGGTTTCCGAGCACCGTGACCAGGTACAGGGGCAGGAACAGCCCAAAGAGGACGGGCTGCAGGTCCGGATCTTCTGAGAGAGCCATAAAATGGAATGTTGAGACACGTGTTAGATTTTGGGCTTCTGTGTTGTTTGGACACCTTTGTAAAAGGAAAGAGATGTTGAAAAAGGAAAGAACACACACCAAGTGCTAAACAATAGTACCCATTCCTGTAACTGAGAATATGGACAACACTGTGCAAGAAGGACTGCTTCCCTCAACACTAGATTAAACCGGTTAGTTCACATCCCCAAAAAAATCACATGCCAGTTTTACTCCAATAGTTTTCATTTATTGTCTTTTCTCATTTCCTTATTCTTACTGTTTCATCAATCTTACCTGCCTATATCTTGTACTCTCAGCAATGAATTTGATGACAGCAATGTGTAATAAAACAACCCTATTGCTAGTTTTCTGTTCTTGTCTTGAAATTCTGTACTATTTTTATTGTTTTATGATGCTATATTTTCTCTTATTGCTTGTTTTTGTTCTTTCCTCTTGAAAATAAAAAATTAGGGGCCAGAGAGAGGTAGGTCAGTAGAGTAAGCACTTGCCTGCCAAGAGCAGTGTCCTGAGTTCAATCCCCAGTACCACAAAAAAAAAAAGAAAAAAATTAATAAAAATATAAAATGGTGAAAAAGAAATTCCATTTTGCATAGAGATAAAATTTCCATTTAACCCCATAGCATACAATGAGTACCCCATTTGAGAGGGAGAAAAATCAACATTAAATCCCTGGCCTTACTGCTATATGTACCTGCAAGTATAGCTCTCTCCTCTCTGCTCATACTGATTCACAGAAACAGCGAGAATAATCTCTGATCTCTACAACCTGAAAATCAGCTAAGGAATCTTTAAAACTCAATAAATATATTAATGTTTAACTTTAGTTTTTTATTTTAAAGAGAAAAAAATTAAAAACAACATAAAACAGTTCAATATAGGATAGTAAGACAGTAATAATCATCAGCAAGTTGCAAAATGTTATCTACATAGTAATTATTTTGAGTACAAGAGACAGGCATTAAACATTGTCCAAAGAATACTAGAACAGACACTTCTTTTCAATGAAGAGGACCTAGCTGTTTTGCTATCTTAATTATTTTATATTTATTTTTTATCTTCTCCTCTATCTTTTCCATTTCCCCATCACAGTTTCTCTGAGTAACTACTCTGAAGAAAATAATGTGCAATATATTAAGTATTGCTGCTGTCCAATAAGCCTGATTTAAAATTCTACTTTACTTTATTCCTATTTTTCTTCCTCTTCTCTTTAAAAAGTAACACTTAGTAAAATTGTGTTATAGTATTTCTTGAAACAAAACTCCCCTTATTAGAAATTCTTCTTTCACTGGTGAAACAATTTCCAGTAGCTAGTACAACCAGGAATGAAGTGAATCCCAGGCATGAACCATAGCAAGCACAAAGATTACATGTCTTTCTTCTGTTATTTGTTTAATTTTAAATGAGCTTTAACATGTACAAATATATCACTGAATCCAGAAAAAAATAGCCTTTAAAAATTAAAGAACTTCACGATATATTTATATAATGCAATTTTTATACTATTGCACTCTATTATTACAGTGCCATTTCTGTTTACTCTTTGATTTCCTATTCATGTACTAGCATTTGTATTGGCATGTAATTGTGGTACATAATTACATTCAACATGGAGAAATGGTATACAGACACGTGACACCTTTCCACTCTTATCTTCCCTTCCTCTGTCAGTTCTTTCTCACTTCTCCAACTCAAAACCCCTTCTATCACCGCAAGCTGCACTCACTTCCGGCTGTCTTGTATTGTCCTTCATTCACTGGACATCTTCGCTACAATCGCTGAGTAAATGTGTAGTAAAAGTGGTGTTAAACAAAATGTTGAGATGTTTTTGTCATAGTGAAGACAGAAACAAGAACTATCATATTTTATCACTTATTCCTTTGGAAACTTCTGAATAAGATAAAAGGGGGAACAGAAAAATCACTAAGTGTATTGAAAAAGCACAAACAATTATAATCATTTCTTATGGAAAAGAAAGGGCATCATGCTTATATCGATTGGGGAAGTTTTTATCCCCATCTCTTGTACCCTGAGTAAACAGGGGTTTTATTGTTTTATACCACTTTCATGAAAATTATTGGGTTAGTTTTGAAGATCACAAGTCAAAATCAGTCATTTCTTTACAAGCTCATAGCATATTGTCAAAGATAAATTTAAATATTCTATTGCAGAAATAGGAAAATGACTACTTCAAATATAGTATATTTTATTTAAATTTATAGAATAATGATTGATAAGAACATTGTCTAAATTGTACTTTTACTTTATTTTTTCTTTTTGAGACAGGGTCTCATTGTGCAGTTCAAGCTGGCCTGGTCCTAGCTTTGTAGCCCAGGCTGATCTTGAACTCACGATAATTCCCCTCAGCCTCTCAAGTACAGGGATTACAGACATGTGCCACCACTCCTGCCCAGCTTTACCCTTGTTTTAAATTTTTGTAATGTACTAAAACATATGGAGAGCACCCATATCTATATTTCTTTTTTCAGTTAGGTATGACAGATATATATAAAATCATGGCAATTCTGAGTCTCAGAGATACTAACAAGTTACTATGTGTCATAGAACTCATGAGACAAAAATGTAATGTGAAATAAATCATCCACAGTGTTTAACTATTGCATGGTTTTTCTTACTTAGAAAACCTAGATTATAAATGAAAAGCAAAGCAACAGATTATTACTAGGAAGTGGGGGAATAGTTCTTTCTTAGATGGGAGTGGGTTCAGAATATGTTGTGAAAGAAGGGAGACAGACAGGAGGAGGAGAAGATAAACAGTAATTAAGATGTGCTATGTTTATACACCAACTCCCCAAAAGGTGTATAAACATTATTGTTACAATTATATACTAACATAAATGGTAATTATCAGGCTTTGGAATCAATGCACTCACATTGATTCATTAGTGTATCCCAACCATAAGAAAAATGGTCTGCAGAAGTAGTTCAGCAGTACAGTGATTGCCTAGCATGCACAAGTCCCTCAGTTCAATCCCTAATACCACCACCACCACCAAAATAATAATAATAATAATAATAATAATAATAATAATAATAATAATAAAATAAACAAAGTTATTTAGCATAAGAAACTTTAAGCCAATATCAGAGTAGTATATTTCTAATGGGTGGTCAACTTATTACACCCAACTGAATTAAACTAACCTGGTACTGGGTACAGGAGGCCCACTTGAGAGCTTTTTCCCATGGCATAAAAAGCAGAACTGGAGAAGCTTCCAAAACATTGTTAGGGATGCTTTTTGGAGAATCTGTTGAAGCTGTTGGAAGCTGCTAGTTCTCTTGGGTTGCTCTACTTGAGGACCTTGTCATGCCGGGCTTCCCAGTGAACTTTGGAGGAGCTTGGGTCCTCATAATGAGCATTGTTTCCTGACTCCAGAGGGTAAAGGTGGTTCACTGCTCAGCCTCATGAATCAGCTTGTTGTGTTGGCTTTCCTGATGGACTCAGTTTTCCTCATCACTAGAGGAGCTCGGGACCTCACGGCTGCTGAGGCTAGCTTTGGTACATTTGGGGATGCTCTGGTGCTTACCTTGAGCATTGCTTCCTGGTGCCAGTTCAGATCCCTCATTCTACTGGAACAGATCTTTCTCCCTACTTGCATAGACTTCCTAGCTTCCACCACTATCCTTTAGGCCTTTCCAGCACAGATCTATGAAGCCGACCTGCATGAGACTGCTGTAGGCTCTCGGCCTCCAGTAAGACTTATGGGAGGCATTGTTATGAGCTCTAGATTTTCAGCTGAACTCATGTAGTATATTAGGATCTAGACCCTCAGCTGGATTCTTTAGTGTTATGTGTGTGGACTGCACTTATATGATTCTTGGGCTGATTCACTACAAAATAGTATTATAAAATGTGTTCTGTACTTTATTGTTCCCTTTGCAAAAACCCCAAATCATGACAATCAGAAAACATAAGGGCATATATACGCAAAGCATATTTTTACATTCTGGCAAGTTTCCTGGACAGGGATGAAAAACCATACTGTACACTTTCATTTTAGATAAAAGGGGAACATGACAGGTTACTGGAGGAAATATTAGATGGAAACAGAGCAATGTATGGGCTGTATGACCATGTCCCTGCCTTTTCTATGATCATTACCTGTGACCCTTGTCTGTCCTCCCCATGCTGGATGCAGCAAGTACTGCATGACCATTTCCTGTGACAAACCATAAGCTCAAAACAGCACACACTGAGCAATAGATGCCTTTCTGCAATGACAGAGAAGTGATGCCAGGATGTCGACAGGACAACCTGCCAGCGTTTTACTGGAAGGATGCTTTGTGTGTGTGTGTGTATGTGTATTCGCACAAACCAAACATCTCTTCCCGGGCCAGAAAATAGCTCAGAGAATTAAAGTGCCTGCAAGCAGACTCAGGGGCCAGGAGTTCAACCCCCAGAACTGCCGTGCTGGCTCTTCCACTGGGGCGTGCTGAGACAGTAATGAGACTGGGTGTGGTGGCGCGCACCTGTAACCCCAGATATTCAGAGGCCATAAACAGGTGTATCACTATGATCTGATCTAATAGTGAGACCCTGAACATCTTGCAGACCCTTTTCCCCCCAAAAAATCTCTCCACTCTTTGTACCCCCAAACCTGAAGGTAGTTACATTATAATAGAATTATCTTTGCTTTTCTTGGAAACAAAGTGAACATTTATGCTTCATGGAAGATTGTACATTTAAAAATGAAATCATGTGAAATGAATTGGAATGCAATGAGATGAAATGAAGCAAGCTGTAGAACACAGACCCCAGAGCTTAGAACTCATCAAGCCCTAAACTATGATACTGTGATCACCCTGAGTGAAGCGGGGCTCAGTCTAAGCTTTTGCCAGTTAGATGTCTGTAAGTACAAATGTAGGAGGAAAGGAAATGAGCTCTTTGTGAGCCCCAACACAACCCACTGTCCTATTAGTCTCAACCAAGAGAAAAATGTGTTTCTGAGAGTATTTTCTCCATCAGCACTTACTGGATAAAGCTGCTTCTGTGTTGAGTCATGGTGAGGGGTGCAGAGTTGAAGCAACTGTCCCAGCAGGATAGGATAGAAGAAATAAAAACTACATAGAAAGAAGATTAAAAAATTCAGATTTAAAAATTTAATTAACTGTAGCTTCAAGACACAAAAATTACTTAAGATTTTTCCTTTTTTGTTAGAAAACTCATTCCCCTACCCAAAAATATTCCTAAAATTCTTAAGGACAAATTAAGCCTCGAAAGCTAAGCTCAGGATCTGCAATTTTCTCCTAAATTTGCATTTCTTCCACCACCAAGGAATAAGAAATACAAGGGGACACCAGATTTAAGTATCCAATGTATGTAGATGACTTGCTTACATTCTGATGTAATGTTCCAGATATGCACCCTGACAGAAGGTAGAAAAGGACATCCTAGATCGGCCTCTGGAAGACACTCCCTAAATTTTCAACTCCAGCTCAAAAAAAAACACCTTATTTCTCTCAGTGCCTGAAGTCTACTCTTGACAGTACAAAATAAAATCTCTGTCTAGTAAACCCTTCTTGTATCTCTCACTGACTCCCATTGAAAATTATTCTTTTAAAATGAAAGTCAGCAAACCAGTAAACCTATTCCACAAAGCAATGATAGGCTCCTTACTTCAGACATAGGGATCCTCAGAGCATGCCCAGGATCACTGCCTCAGGCACTTACATGGCTATGGGGTCTTCTTCAATTGTGATATGAACACTGTACTTGATAGTGGTTTTTTGATGTGAATCATGGAAGGAGGAATCGCTTCCACAGAGTTCTGTGGACCAGAGACACCAGACTGTTTTGTTGGAAACAAAAACTGATTACTTTTCCCTATTATATGAGCTGGGCGGCTGAGTGCACAGAACTCGTAATTATACAAAGCAGTCCACTTCATCCCAATCTCCAAGGGCCTCCTAATGACTACTGGAGAAAAAAAAAGAAAAAGTAATGCACGCCCACCATATTTTGGGGAATTTCCTTGATTCAGAAGAAAATTCTAGGTAGTTTTTTTATTGGAGTTTTTTTCTCCTTTTCTATCAAGATCCATCTACATTTTATTTCCCATGTTTAGTGCAGTAAAATGTATAATTTAAACTTTTTTCACCACTAAATGTACATTATTGAGTGCTATCAATTATGTTTACCTTGTTTTGCACCCATCACTGTCATACATTTCCAGGAAAATATCAGCTTCCAAACAAAAACCTACTTGGAGGGGGTGGGGACCAGGTGTTCGATGCCCAGGCCTGATGTGCTCGCCCCACCCCAGGGGCATAGTGAGATGGCAATTAAGACTAGGCATGGTGGCACGCGCCTGTAATCCCAGCTTTTGGGAGGCTGTAAACTACAAGTCGGATCTAGTAGTGAGATCCTGAACACCCTGTAGGCCCGTCCCCACTCCCAAAAAATAAACAACTAAACTAAAAGCTAGTATTAATTTTCAAACTACACATTGCTTCATCTACCAATCAGGGGAAAAAACATTCTATTAGGAAACATGAGTGATCAAATCTAAAGCCTGTACAGGGCATATCTGTATCCTACTCATTTCCCCAACTTCTTTCCCTCATGTATTGCCCTTGGTCTCCCAGACCCATTTCCATTCACAATAGACCCATCCTTTTGTCTCTTTCTAGTCATCTTTTGTTATTTTCTATGTACTTCATCTTGCACAAGTGAGAGATACCTCACTATATGGTAGTTAACTGTGTGGGACCAGTTTATTTCAATCGATATATCTTCCATGTACTTTAAACATCTACTAACAATAATTTCTCCATCATTTTTTAAGAAGTCTAAAATATACAAAGGAGCATGGTGTATAAGTAGCAATTTTCTTTTCTTTTTTCATCCTTCACTCCGAGTAGATGCCACAGGAATGTGGGAGAAGATTCCTCTTATCTAAAGCCTCTGCAGAGCACTTTTAAAGCTCTGTTCCTCAGCCATAGGTGAACGTTCCCAACAGTTTTAATGAGTGGGACAGTCCACAAAGGACAAGCTGCAGTTCTCAATCTTTTGAGAGTTTCCTCTGAGGAAATCCTGAGACCTATGATAAATGAGTAGCCCTGTACTTCTTAAATAGAGTTTCAAAAGAAAAAAGTAGAAAAAGTGTAACAAATATATGGATACCCAGCAGTCTCTATAACTTTATTTTTATCTTTTTTGTCTCTATAATTTTAATTCATATATGGCAAAAGTAAAAATAATCTCCCTTGACTTCCATACATGGAAGTCACTTCTCAGATATGCTAAGTGCAATCTTATCAAACTTCTTTCAATATTAATTGCTTTGTTATTTACATCCTACACCAAGGTGCTTCACTTAGATGAAAAAAATCAAGATCATTACACACAGTGATTGCATTATCACTGTAAAATAAAGCCAACACTTTAACAAAAAAGAAAGAGAAAAAATAAATAACCCCCTTTTCCTTTTAAAAATTTGTTCTAGGGCTGGCCAAACAGCTCAGCAGATTAAAGCACCTGCAAGCTGGCTCAGGGGCGCTGAGGTTTGATCACTGGGCCTGACATGCCGTCCCAGCCCACAGGGCAGGCGCTGAGAAGGCAGGTTAACCTGGGCGTGGTGGTGTGCTCCTGTAATCCCAGCTCTTGGAAAATCGTAAACAGCAGATCACTACAAGTCCAATCTAGTAGTGAGACTGTGAACACCCTGTAGACCCTTCCCTAAAAAGCACAAAAAAATTGTCTAAATAAAGTTAAGACACAGTCAAGTATAACTTATTTTGTTTGAATACAATAGGACGAGTTCATTTTAGTCTAATTAATCACTATAGGAACTAGAGCAGTGTTATTTTTAACGTCTAATCAAAACAAGTGCTGCACACTTTTGAAATACTGTATGTTTTTGCAGTGGCCTGTGAATCCAGTATCATTTCTTTACTGATTGCAAATTCCCATGTGTATGGTTGAGATCATTGGCCCCAGGAAAATCTCAAAGCTGAATGGCTAGTTAGGAGATTTTTGCATAAATGCTTTCTTTCACTCCAGCCTGGAAGCAATCTTTCTACAACATAGACTGAAGTTCTCTTTCTTCAGCTATGAAGGACACACAAATTTATTACTCAGCTTCCATTATGATTGATTGGGGAAAATGTAGAAAACCAAAATAGGGGGAAGAGGGAGGGGAGGAGGGCAGTTGGAAAAGGGGGAGGAAGGAGAAGAAGAAAAAGAGGAAGAGGAATAAGAGCAATCATGTATTGTTGGGTAATCCCAACAATACTCTTCATGATTAATTACTGGAGTGCTTATATAGCATAAATAACATTTGCATCTTTTTCCAGTGGAGGAGTCTGTACTCTGAGATGAGCGCTGTACAGTACACAGCAAAGTCTGGTAGCACTGTTGTGCTATTGAATTACAGTGTGTATAATCTCTCCAGCTCTCTGTTCTTCACGAATGATGGAAGTATGAATAATGCGCCCACATTCACAATGTGTGTGCACCTGAAGAAAGCTTGACACTCAAGTAGTCACTCAAGTGCTCATTTTACCAAAGCAAGGAAATAATTTTTATGCAAATAGAATAATATTGATGGGCAAAGCTGTCAAAGCATTGTAGAGCCCGGAAAACTGTAAAAATAATAAAATGTTCTTCAGTCTATTCACATTATCTTCTTCTCTTTATGTGTATTTACTATTTTTACATCTATTTTTATATTTACTATGATGTTTAAGTGTTTTACTTGTTCCTGCTAAAAAAAAAACCACAAAGCTCATGTATGTTCTATATACAAAGCAGAGCAATTTAAAATGTCACTAGATGTGTAGGACATTCCTAAAAAGGTGTGAAAGTACTCAGAGTGTTAATCATGCAATGGCTATGCCAAATGACTGTGACCCAAGAAAGGGTGTATTGAATGTTTAACAGATCTTTTCATTTTTAATTCCTCCTGTGTTCCATCACAGAGAAAGGTTCTGAGGTATTCAGAATAGAATTTGCCTGTCAATCTTATCCCAAATCAAGCATATAGTTATACAAAGCAAACATAAAATGCCCCATTACGAAATAAAAATATTAACTTGGTCTTAACCATCCAGCAGAAAAGTGTAACTACAAGGTATAAAAAGTAAGCTGGGCCAGCCAAATAGCTCAGCAAATTAAGGGCTTCAATTCCTGGGCCTGCTACGCTGATCCCACCCCTGGGGCACACTGAGACAGCAATTATGACTGGGTATGGTGGCGCGAACCTGTAATCCCAGCACTTGGGCAGCTGTAAACAGACGGATCACTATGAGTTTGATCTAGTAGTGAGACCCTGAACACCCTGTACACCCTTCCCTAACATACAAAAAAAAAAAAAAAAGTGAAGCTGTATTAATATGCTGAGCTGTAGAGGACTCAAGTCAACAACTTCTGACAATTGCCAGTTCTGCTAATAACCCACTACTATTATGGACTATTGGACTATATTGGATTACTTTGCTGAATCCAGCTACCTATAGTGTTTGGACTGGAATCAAGTATGAAAAGGTCCTTGAAAGACTTCTCCAAATACTGCATCCATAACTGTAGTGGAACACCCATCTCTGAAAAGAACAAAACAAAAGAGGAAGATTTGTTGGGTGCCACAGAAGCTAGAAAATTGATCTAATGTGTGTAGGGGACTCAAGGCCTCAGTGCCTAAAGCAAACAAGCCACATAAATCCTGAGATAAACATCTTGTCTGGTTAAGGTCAGCTATTATTTGCTCAGTAACCTTGTGTAACATATTACTAACTTTGCAAAAGTATAAATAAAGCACTATTTTATGGAGGAAATATATATATTAGGATAGATACACAGCTACTTTTAATTAGTTCATTGAGAAGAAAGATGGTTTCCACTAATATTGTTTAGACAAAATATCATGTCTGCATCTTGTCCTCTGAATATCTAAATGAAGACAACCATATGTAATGTTTATTGTGACTGCCTACTAACTTGTTTTGAAACTATTTCATTGCTATTTTATCTTTTATTCTCATGAAAAATTAATAATTTTTAAAACTAATCAGTTTGAATAACACAATAATATAAAAATAAAATTATGAATTAATATATTGGTAGAAAGATTTTACAACGATCACAAATAGAGCCTTAAAAAATAAAATATTGTTCCTCTCTATTGTAACACATAGGGATGTGGTGGCTGGAGTCAGAGTTAATCACCGGGATGGTGAGCAGAGTCCCAACCACTGAGCAGGTACAGGGACAAGAACAGTCCAACAGAACAGGCTGCTTGTCTAGGTCCTCTGAGAAGCCTAAGAGATAGATTTGTGAGACTGTGTGCTTCCATGTTTCTCGAGCATCTTTTCAAAAAGAAATGTCATTTAAAAGTGAAAGAGACACAAGATAAACCCTGAGAGGACTTCACTGACCACATAAGAAATATAAAGTTCATGTGTTGGTATATAAATCTTGATCTATCGAGGTCTTAACCATCCAGCAGAAAAGTATAAAAATGAAGTATACATCGTGGGGCCATAATATTAAGCTGAGCTGTAAATGGCTATGGTCGACAACTTCTTTGAATAACTCACTATTGTTGTAGAATGCTAGACTGTGTCGGATTGTGGGGTCGACTTCAGGCACCTAAGTTAGTTGAATGAAAATGCAGTGCCCACCTTTGACAGGTGTAGACAAAGGAAGGGGTGCAGAAAGAAAAAATCATGCTGTGTGTGTATAGACAGTACAGTTGGGACAGATAACGCTGTGCTTCTACATAATTCTAGGAGAGGCAAGATCTGCACTAATGGTGGTTGGACAGGATATTATGTCAGCTTCTAGTACTATGGCCATCCACTAGGAAAATAATTATTGAATTTTTGATATAATTCAGGTATAAAAAATAAGATAAGTAAGCAGCTACACTCTTAATTCACTGATAAGAGATATCTGCTAAAATAATATCTGTAAATATAATATCATGTATGCACCTTGTACAAGACCAAAACATTATGAAAACAGTTTGCAATGTATTAATTTATCGAATCTGTATTGTTAAAGTGTCTTGAAACTGATTGACATTTGTAGTTCAATAAAATAAAATAAAATAAAAAAGACACAATAATGTATTTTTCTTTGACAATAC